>RJWM01002794.1:0-120641 GCA_004363535.1 Dasyprocta punctata
GGGTATTGCTCTGCACAAAGGCAGAGGTCGCTCAGGCACCCTATGGATTGCTTCACCATTTTATAAAGCCCTATACCTATGCTTTGTTTGGTCTCATTTTGGACTGACTTATTTTGGATTTATTTCCCTCCATTTCTTTTAATTACCTGTGTTTTTAGTTAATTTTCTCTGAATAACTCCAACAAGGCTCCTCCTCTATTCAGCCACATTCCTGTTTTCACAGACATTAAATCCATGCACTTTTGTAAAGCATTTAAGATAGTGCTTAGTACATACCAGCAGGAGAAAACAAGTGTGTTAAATAAACTTAAAGTTGCCTTTGAAACTGACAAATTTAAATTGTAATTAGGTTTCTTTGTACCTGCAGAGCACAAGCACAAGGAGAGACATTTCCATCTATCAGTGCTTCTTCAACGTCTATTTTTTTCAGCCTAATTTTTGCATGCAGGCTATGGTTCAGAAAAAGAAGAAGGAGACAAACTCTCTATAGTAAGTTCAAAACCTCTATCTCAAGGTTGGAAAGTAAGGAATAACTATCGGAAGATAGCAAACATAACCAAACATCAGCTATTGATTGAAATGTCCTAAACCTTACAAGAGGCTTATCAAGAAATTTTCCACTTACAGAACTTTAACTCCAGATGTTCAGGATACTGCTTTCCATTCTCAGAAGAATTCCTGAGGGGAGATGATGGCAATGGCCTGAAATATGCTATTGGGTGCCGCATAAAATTAGGTCACAACTAGGACCTTGAGGATTCTGAGAATAGCAAGATAAAACTTGAAAGGATGAGAAATATGGATTTCCTGACAAAGATACCACTTTGTAATCAAAATAGCTGCTGGTGAAAGTCATCAATTGTGTGACCTTTCCTGTAGATCCAGTCAGCCATGTATGTAGGCAATAAGGGTAACTATCTTAATGGGGATGCAGATATTGGGGTAATAAGAACTAGAGAAATGTGTCAAATATTTTTTGTTATAAATCACGCTGACACATTGTGCTACATGTGTGTTTTATATAATTTAGAAAAATAAAACTCATTATTCTACCCAGATATTTTAGATAGAAAATTCTATACAGTCAGAGAGGGACTGGGCTGTCAAGGAAGTCAGCAGAAAAATAAAGACAGACAGATTTGTCACTGGAGGCACATCTGAAGAACACCAGGTCTCAAGATAAAGATACAAGGAACAGACCTACACACCTCCCCACAGGAATAACCAATAACTTGGAATTATACTATAATTGGTATAACCTGGTTCACTAAAGTCCAGATAGATATCAATCACCCATGTGGGTGGCCAGAACATCCAGACCCATCCTTTCACAAAGATACCTTTGTTCTTTCCATGTAACCTGGCTGAATGACCTGCTTCTCTATTGGGTCAATATTACCTAAGAGACTATACTTAAAATCTTATTGGTTGATTATAGTTTGACCCTCATTGTACTCACCTCATTATTTTCTACCTACTTTGTGATTTTTCTCTATAAGTCATTCTTAGAAAAGTAGGCTTTGGTTGCTTTCCTACTCTTAACCTCTTTGTTCTTTGGAACTCGTTGTGCAGTTTCAGGGCACATGAACTCGGTGTATCTGACATCTGGCAAGTTGGGAGATATATTTTCTCCTATATCATTGTGACTGAAGAGTTATTTCATATTTGAAGTCTAGAAGTAAACAGAAACTCCCATTTTTAAAAATTTATGCAATAAAGTAATTTTTGTTTCTTTCAATTTTTTAAAAACATACTTACTTATTTTATTTTGGCAAATCTGACATGGTTCCAAACATACTGGACTCTTCTCTGTTATTTCCTTTATTTCCCTGCAGAATATGACTGACTCTCTCAATTTTAGAAAAAGAAAAAAGTCTTTGACTGTTTATAAGCTTTTAGAAAAAAAATAATAATTTTTAGTAAAGAAGAAATAAGTTGGACCAATTTTTTTAAACACGTGGTGAACTCACCAGTCAAAATAAGCAATGTAGATATTTGTCATCTTAGTTCAAATCTGTAGTTTTTAAAAAAACTCAGTATATATTGAAATTTTTAACTTGTTTATTAAGGACTGCTTAATTCAGATGCCTGAAGGTGACCTTCAGATCCTACAGCCTCATAATCTAAAGTCAGATCTAAAACCACTTTATAGATTCCCCTAGCTAAGTTACTTGATTGTGTTGTGACCTTTGGTTCTGTCATGTGTAAAACTGAGGTAGTAATAATAATTGCTTCATTAGATTCGTTTCATGGTTAAATAATCTAATACATGCAGAGGCTAAATAAAATGTCTGGCACTTGATCAACTTTTAATAAATGTTGATTATTATGATTTGGATAAGAACAGTGTCCTCTTTGAAGTGATGCTCAAATGGATGCCTCTTCATAAATTATGTGTCCTGTGTTTTATGTGTCCTGTGTTTTCAAAGCCTGCAGCAATCTGCAGTACAGTCCATCCAAAGGGTAAGCACAACAATTGAATCAGGATGACTGTTGAGGCAAAATTGAATGTCAAATGTTTGTGTCTATGGTGAAGGTTTCAGGGCAATTCTTTGTGAATAATTACTTGAGTGGTTTGCTTCAGGGTTGTAAATTGTCACACAGAGGAGTAAAGTAACAACATTACTGGGATTTTTGTCTTCTGTAATTCAAGATATTTTAAATCTGAAAAGCAGAACACGAGGGAGAGGGACAACCAATCATGTTGTATCGGGTAATATGCTATGTACCCCCAGGTCCTCATGTACTTTTGATGGGGCTGAGTCTGATGCTTGTGATCAGTTTGTTGTCTAGCACCAGGATTAATGATGTGACTGCTACACCCGCCCAGGGGTGGAGCTGAGATACAGTGTAAGGGAAGGCGGGTCTTCCTCTTGCACTTCCGTGGTTCCGCCCTCTCTCTCTCTCGCCAGTGTGGCTTGCGGCTTGCAGCTTCCAGCCGCCATGAACTGTAGCTCCATCATCCCATGCTGCCTTGGAGCCAACTTATGGACTGAAACTCCCAAGAAACTGTAAGAATAAACCTTTCCTTCCCTAATTTTGGGCATCAGGTATTTTGTTTTGGCAACGAGCAAAAAGTAACCAAGACACATGTTATGGGATCTTCTTGGAAAGGAGAGTTCCAAGATGACAGATTTTTCTCCCCTAGAGGTGAATCAAAAGTAGTTTCTGGAGGGCTACCCAGAGAAGAGGATCTGCTGACGGATCCCTCCCTAAGGAGAGTGAAGGCTTATCTTTGAGTATTTGCCATTGATTACAGCACTGCCTTTGATCTCACCATTCTGAGACCTTCAGAGTTAAAGAACTATTTGTAGAAGTCATTCTCTGGCCACGTACCATGACCTACTCCCCAGTTCCTTTGAAACTGGGACACCTTTAACCAGATAGGAGATTTGAATTTTTATTCCAAAAAAAGTTTAAGCTGAAGAGTTTATCATGGAAAAAGTAGAATGAGGGAAACAGCAACAACAACAACAAGTCCTGAAAATGCTGCAAACATGAAAGATCCCAGCCCTGAATGGCTTCTGTTGACTACAGAAACTAGTTTTCTACCTGAGAGAATCTGTAGGTTTCCAAACACCTTAAAAACTTGGCAGTTGAATATGGATGCTTTTAGATCTAGAGAAGAATAAACAGCTTGTGTCGACTTGGAAGCCCTTCCAATTATCACTTCTCTGTCAGAGGACACTTTATTTGGAGCCCAATGGTGTTGGGAGTCATCAGCTCAAAGCTGGCAAGAGTTTGCAGCCAGCTGCTCTCACTTCGTATCGAGTTTCAGAGAGTGGCTGGAATCTCCTGAGAAGATCTCCCACTCCTGTTTTTTGGTGAGCATCCCTGAGTTTTACTCAAGGAAGAGCTGGCGATGCTGAGAGGAAAAACAGATGGAATATATGGTCTGCAGAGATTGGATTATGTTGGCAGACGGGGGTGTAGGGGTGTTATGGGTGCCAGGAATCTAAGTGGTGACTTACTACATTTAGTAAGCTGCTGGCATGTGCATTTTGTTTAATTAGCAGTTTTTGTAAGTCACAAGCATATGCTTTGTCACTTCTTGTTGTTTTAATGGTTAGCTATTATACACTTTAGTGAAATCTTATGTCTTTTCTAAGTGAGTTTTGCTTATAGTCACAACTCAGCACCATATGCTATCCCCAGTTCTTCCTGCATATGTCCATCACCCTGTACCACCCTACTCAGACAAATCCTCAAAGAGGCCTTGGGGAAAAACAGAAAGGAAAGGTTGACCCAGATTCTGCTGTGAACTCCATTATGGAATGCAGCAGGAATGAGGACCAAAAGAAACCAACACGTCACTAGAATCAGGGATGTAGTGTAACTTCTCATGAAAGATGCAGTGTAGACCTGAGGTTCACAATGGAATGGATACAACAGTTTAGAGGAATACAGAGAATGAGGCCAAAAAAGGAGAAGAGAATCATATAAGAATGTCACTAGCAGGTATTATACATGATGCTGAATTGAAGTGGTTGAAGCAGTCTCCTTGTCTCTGCTCCTAGATGGTCAGTGTTGAACCAGTATGTAACTACCAAATGAGGTAGTGATGTCCATATCAGTGAGAATCAAGCTCTTCAAACGTGACTCTTTAGAACCCAAGTTTATGTAGTGTCCTTGCAAACAAGGTTATGTTACTCTGGGAATCCACAAGGGATGCCTGCATGTTCCACAGAACACTCCTAGCATTTCTTACCTCCTCAGCCAACCACTGCATGTGTATTGCTTAACCACTTCTGTCATGAACCACCTCCAAAATATTTTTGAATCAACTTCTTTTAGGTTGCTCTTATGCCTTTCTATGTGGATTATGAAAATCACTGGTGGACCATCTTGTCAAAGGGCTCCCAATAGTTGCTGAGGTGATGCTATGCTTCAAAGATTTGACTGAAGGTGGAGAAGCAGACAATGGAAATTCAATGAAATGTGGACAGATATCTTACTAGCTCCTATCAGAACCTGTTCGGTTTTCAGCACAGTTGAGAGACAAAGACAGGGGTGAGAAAAAGCCTTCATTACTGGCATGGGAGGGCTGCAGGAGATTGCAAGGACACTCTGAAGGAGACAAAAAGGTGGTTAGGCTTTTATTAGGTCTAACTTGGGGGTGGAGTTTGAGGAGGTGGCCAAGGTAACATATTAGCAGCTGGTTGGAAGAGCACTGGCACTCTCACCAAAAAGGAAACTTATTTTGGGCTGAGGGTACAAGACAGAGGAAATTGATATACTGTTGTCTCTGGGTCCTTCACCATGTTGACCAACACCACGATGACTTGGCAAATTTTATACGGGCAGAAAACCCATCAGAACCCATGACCAAAAGATGCCTTTTTATCTTTCCTGATACTTGTAACCACTATGGAATAAGAGGTTGCTTTTAAACCACTACGTTTGGGGGAAAATATCATGCAGCAAAGAAAAACTAATGTAGTAGTTTGTTAGTATAATAAAAAGGCAAACAAGAACTCATCTTTGAGGTAAATGTTTTTTTTTTCCCTAGGTATATCACAAAATTATATGTTTAGTTATGCAAATTAAAGCCACTAGCCCTTACTGAACTTGAATTCAAATGTTTTAAATTGAATGATAGTGTTCTATTTGTTCATGTAAATTGATCACATGTTGCAGTAAATATTTTCCTTTGCACTTCAGTTTGCTTTTTAATAGAGATACGTATTTGTTGATGAGTGGTTGGCTTTAATTATCCTATGTCTGTTCATTATTCCTTTACCACAGAAAACATTCCCTGTGTGTACATACGTGCATATGCTTCTATAGGTTTATGCATGAGGCCTCTTGCTTGAGGTGTTTGTTCAAGAATGTCAACAGCTGATCTTCACTTTAAGATGGCATAAACAAAGACTGGCTCAGAACTGGACAAGTAGTCCAACTCAAGAAATGAATGTCTCCTGCATGGTGTTGTAGGCAGGTTGTAGCAGGAATCAAAGTCAGGCATGAGCAGTTGGGGTGGTCTAGAACTGTTGAGCTGGTACGAGTTGTTCTTTCTGTGGGTAGTGGAAGATGGCTGAATTACGCCAGCTCTTTTTTTCTGACAATGAGAAGTGGCCCAAGGTGTGAAACGAGATACTAAGTGGGGAGGTGGCCACAAACTAACCACAAATTAGAACTAAGGACAACTTTCCACCCAACAGGAGATGTGCTTGGGTGTCCTTGGGTTGACTTATCCTCATTTTCATATGCTTGAGGCCTTGTCCATATGCATTGCATCTCATGCATGCCATTAATTACTGACAAGTGATGGGAAAACTGATGCATAATTGAAAATTGAAAGTAGGGCTAAGACAAATATAAGTATGAAAGAGTAGGATGTGGAACTCCTTGAAACACAAAAGTGATAAAATAAAGTTATATATATATACCCTGTCATAGTTACTTTTCACTTGTTACTGAGACAAAATACCTGGCACCCAAAATTAGGAAAGGAAAGACTTATTTCTTACAGTTCTTGAGAGTTTCTGTCCATACTCAGCTGGCTCCAAGGCAGCATGGCATGGCGGTGCAGCCATTCATGGCAGCCGCCCAACAGCAAGGCAAACTGGTCAGGGAGAGAGAGAGAGGAAGACCCACATTCCTCCTGCCTTCTCTGTATGTCGGCTCCACCCCTGGGTGGGTGCATCATCCCCATCACCAATCCCAGCCTATACAACAAACCAATCATGAATGCCAGACTCAGCCCCTTCCAAATTACATGAGGACTTGGGGAGACACAGGATCCAACCAATACATCCCCCAAAAGGAACTCATCATCACTCCCAGTCAACTGTATCCTAATTTACAATACACCTTTTTTCTTTGAAACTACATCCTCACTTGCCCATGGTCTCTTGCTGTTTGTGAGACCCGGGTTAATTCTTTGGGTCACCAAGAATCAGAAAAGGACAGGTGACAGGTGAAAGTGTCATTTAAGAGTGAATAATTCTCATATATGACATGGTTTTGTACATTACTCTTCTATGCATCTTTTTAGGATGGGGAAAAGGCATCCACTGCTAACTGTCCTAGGTTAGAGTTGAGCCTAAGTACTGGAAATCACAACTCAGGAACAGACCTAAAACTCAAGAAGCAAGAATTTCTCTCCTTTCTTGGTCTTCTACTGTTGAACCTTAAATTTTGAGGAAGATGAGTATGCTCTAGAGGCCTTTGCCACTTTAAATTTGAGATGGTTGTTAGAAATACAGAATCCTTATGGCTCATTTCCAGTGAATTGAATCATAATGTGCAATTCAACAAGACCCCTAGGGGATATAAATGCAAATTAAAGTTTAAACTAATCTGGTCTGGAGTATATTGGCAAAATAAACTGGCCTGACTCATAGCTGCCTAGAGTTACAGATGAGATCATGCAGTTATGGCAATTTGATTATGAAGCTTGATGTAAACTACAATTGGACACCTTTTGTCACTATTGAAGAGTTTCCCAGTTCAGCACTTAGGAAATATTTTCCTGAGTAGCCAAGAGAAAGAATTAACAAGATTAAATTTCTGTAGGTGTACAACTCTAGGTTATTCACTTAATCATGCAAATCTCTTCTGTAATACACACTCCGGGCTCTCCAGTGCGCTAGGGCACAGATAAACTACTGAGTTCTGTCCCCTCTATTAATTATACACTGTGCACTCTTGTTTGCAAGATTCGCTCCTCCAGTTCCATGGAATGTGTTGCAGCAGGCATTTTGTCTTAGAGGGTCTAAGCTCAGATTCCACAGGTTTATTCCTCTAATATGTTTTTCCTAACTCCTGTGTTCTTGGAAGCAGCCAATTCCTTTCATTTCCTCTAGGATTATACTCTGTGCCAACTCTCCCTCTAGTGGTGACTTGTTTAATATGCTTATAGTTACCTAAAAGCATAAGTTTATTGGCATTCAAAAGTTTGACTGCTATTCAAAATAAGGAATATGTCTTTTGTGTTCATTCCCAAGTGTAAGAAACTGAAGAGTAAATAAGATCCAAAAGTTAAAATAGATATGGTGAAAGAGAAAGAAATTACTCAAAGGGAAAGAACAACTGGGATGAGGGAAAGAAGAAAGAAAAGAAAAGAAAAATATATATGCACATATACACAAGAGAACAATGATAATAGTACCACTAATTCTATTAGTTTATGGAAAGGAATGGTTAGTGCTCATACTGTTTGATCGATTTTGCATATATCTGGTAATCTGAGCAACTATTTTGAACATACCAATATGCAGTGTAACAATCATTGTTAAATTCCTATCATCTTGGTTCTTTTTTTGGGGGGGCGGGCACCAGGGATTGAACTCACAACCTCGCACCTGCCAGACAGGTGCTTAAGTCACTGAGCCAAACTCCCGACCCTAGTTTTTTGAGGCAGGGTCACACTGTGTAGCTCAGGCCGGCCTTGCGCTCGAGTTGTAGCCCAAGCTGGCCTCAAACTCACAACGCTCCGCCTACCTCAGCCTCCCGAGTGCTGGGATTAAAGGCGTGCGCCACCACGCCCGGCTCCTATCATCTTGTTTTGAAATCCTATATCACCATTCTTTTTTGTTTTGTTTTGTTGTTTGATTTTTTATTTTTCTATGTTTTTTCTCTTTAAAAAAAAAGAAATATATCTTCCATCAGCACCATTCACATATGTGCATATAATTACAATAAGAAAGTCGTATGGAATAGTATTTTATTTTTTTAAAAAAAGAGGACTGGGGAGTGCCTGTGGGTCCCGAACCACTGACTGATGGAAGCCACCAGCACAGGAGGTTAGGTAGGTATCGCTGAAGGAACCATTGAACTAAAGCCAGCCCCTGAAATAGTATTTTCTCTAAAGTTGTTAAATATACTGGGATATTTTCTGTTTATTTAAAAATTGTGTTTTACCCATTAAATTGGTTTAATTTCAATGACCACTAAGTTGTAACCTGAACTGTGAAAAAGTATTTTAAATTGTATTAACCATGTGATCTATTAATGAATATTTTCCCGACTAAGGAAAAACAGATGTATATACAAAATGTCTCTTGTGATCAAATACTTAATGACCTGCCAAGACATGCTACTTTGTTTTATTTCATTATATATTGCTTACAATGGCTTGGAAGAACTTTATGGTAATAAAACCTGGGTAAATTTTCATAACTCAGTGTTTCCTGAGTTTAACCATAAAAGGAATATTTCTAAAATATACACATTCAGCAAAATGAAATCTATAAGCAGCTCAAAAAATATTATTCCAAAGAATGAGATTATGTAGACTCCTGCTTGAAATGTGAGAAGGTTTATAAATTATAGCAGAGCTCTACACAGTTAGTGGACTTCCTAGAGGTGTACTTTAAAAGCCACTAAGGATGAATGAACAAACATGGTTGGATAGTAGGAGATATGGAAATAAGGAAAAAAGAATCCTTTTAATATAAAAGGAGTGCATTATCATCTTCATTTATGGATGCTAGTAAATAGTCATTTCATTCAACTAACTTAGCCTGAGGTCTTGTGGGCCTACTGTTGTTATCCAATAATACTGTGTTGTGTAGTCCAATGAGGAAAGTCACTGACAGAGGAAGCCATCAGTAGTCCAAGAGGTTGAGAGGATCTGATGACATAGCTTGGAAAATGTTTTTCCAGTCCACTGACTTGCAAACAGTGACCAATAGAAATTCAAATCACAACAGGTTAAATGTATCATTTGGAAATGAATAATGATCGGGTTAGTATGATGAGAACAGTAAACTCAAAAACAGCTGTGTAACTCCTAAGAGTGTGGAGCTGGTCCCAGACCAGAAGCAAATATGATACCTGGGACAATATATCAGTATCCAAGAAGGGGTATGCAGGTCAGAAAGTAAGCTAAGGCCAACATAAGAGGCTGATGGAAAAAAAAAAATCTCAAGAGATTTCTCATTTCTCTTCTTTAAAAAATGGATCTCATCAACAGGTTCTCCTTAGGAGGAAGGAATAACACCCATAATTACAACAAGCAACTAAAATTTCTGGCTCCAGTGGACTGCATTTCTGGTCGCAATGGACTGGATTGAGGAGACTGCCCAGTTGTAGCTGGACCAGTTAGACATTCTCTTGAAATGGAATTTGTCTACTGAGAATATAAAGTTGTGAATTATTGAAATGAAACATAAGGTTGAACTCCGAGTTGGTTGTGTTTGTTTGATCACTATGTGTATATGCCAAGGCAAGTAAACTGACTGATAGAAAGATTAGGATTCTGTCCCAGTGAAATAGAGATAAAACACAAAATAAAGGAAAGAGTAACCTCACTTTATAACTTTGTTCTTTTTTTCTTTCTAGCCTCTCAAAAGACTTAGCAATATTTTTTTTAATCTTGAGATAAACCTGTGCCCTTCCAAATCATTCTTTTTTGCTTGAGTGTGTTATTTGAAGATAACCTTAACTGAGCTAGTATAAAAGAAGCCTGTATCCTAGGACAGGTTGGCCCTTGAGGTATCAACACTCTAATTAGAATATAGACTCTGTAAGTGGAAATTATGGAGAACTGAGATACTAGATATAATGTAAAAAGGCTTGCACAAATTGTAGGCATTAAGGGCTAATACACAAAATGGGCCAGTTCTGCCCTCTTTCCCAAGAATTCTGTAAAAGTTTCTAGAGGCAGGAAATAAAAAGTTATAATTTTAGAGGGAACAGATATTTTTATCAATTTGTTAAAAGATGCAGAGCTTTGGACTGGTCGAGGCATTAAATTGTACAGGTTTCAATAGGATGGTATGGATATAGAGGAGCAGAGATAGCGTAGACACAGGATCTCATAGGGACCTGTGTTTGCACCAACTTATTCCTTGATAATTTGCATGTCTCAGTATCTCTAAATTAATCACATTTGCAAAATTTTCTTTGCTATACAAGGTAATAACATTTTGATAAATTCCAAGAACTAAGATATGAATGTTCCTTTAGATAAAACAATCCTAAAATTCATCTGGAATCAGAGAAGACCTACAATAGCAAAGGAAATTTTGGGCAACAAAGACAAGACAAAGAGCATCACAATTACTGACTTGAAATTATACTATAAAACTACTATGATAAAAACAGTATGGAATTGGCAAGAAAAAACAGACCTGAAGATCAATGAAACAGATTAAAAGATGCAGAAACATCTCCAGACACAATAAGTCACCTTATCTTTGAGAAATGTGCCAAACACATTCACTGAAAAAAAAAAGATAGCCTCTTTAATAAATAGTACTGGAAAAACTGGCTCTACATATGCCAAAGATTAAAACTGGACCCAAATCTTTCATCATGCACTAAAATAAATTTGGAATGAATCAAAAATCTAAATACTAAAACAGAAACATTGAATCTTCTGGAAAATAGAATAGGTAATACTCTTTAAGATATTGGTGTAGGCAAAGACTTTATGAATAAAACCCTGATCACAAAGGAACTATCATAAAAAAATCAACAACTTGTATTGCATCTTATTGAAAAGCATTTGCCGCGAGAGAAACCACCAACAGAGTGAAAAGACAACCCGCAATGTGGAAAAAAATGTTTGTCAACTCTTTCTCAGACAAAGGATTAGTATTGAGAATATATAAAGAGCTGAAAAAATCAGACCTCCCCAATTTAAAGATTGAACCGAAAAATGAGTATCTGAGATGAATACACACTTCTAAGATGAAGAAATGCAAACAACAAGTGAATATGTGAAAAAATGTTCAGCAAGTCTGGTCATTCGAGAGACATAAATTAAAACAGTACTGAGATTCCATCTCATCCCACAAAGAATGGCCATTGTCAAGAAATCAACCAATAACAAATATTGGAGGGGTTGTGGAGAAAAACAAACCCTTCTCCACTGTTGGAGGGACTGTAGACTTGTGTAACCCCTCTGGAAATCAATGTGGAAATTCCTCAAAAAATAAGGATTGGAAGTCCCATTTGATCCAGCTATTTCCTTTTTGGGTATCTTCCCAAAAGAATTAAAAACATCATACCACAGAAATATATGTGCACCCATATTTATAGCAGCACAATTTGTAATAGCTAAATCTCAGAAGCAACCCAAATGCCCATCAACCAAAGAATGGACAAAAAAGATGTGGTATTTTTTAAACAATAGAGTACTACTCAGCCATAGATAAGGATAAACTTGAGACTTTTCTAGGTAAATGGATGCAACTCAAGATCATACTCATAAGTGAAATAAATCAGACTAGCATATGTAAATATTGTATTGTCTCCCTGGTGTGAAAGGCTGAAAGAAATGATATATATATGATAGTTAAGGTAGTTATACCATTAATTTCTCTTGTTCAGTTGAAAAGAAACTTTGTGCTAATATTGTTTGGACAATTAAATGTAGATATCTTGTACTCTGAGTAACTAATTTAAAGATAACCATGTGCAATGTATTAACCATTGTTTTGAATTTTTTTTTCTCTTAAAAAAAAAGGATATGGACTATTTTTTGGGGCACTGGGATCAAACTCAGGACCTTGTGCTTGCCAGGCACGCACTGTTCCACTGAGCCACATTCCTGGCCCTGGACCTTCTTGAGAAGAGGGCATTTTTCAGTCTACTGAACTCATTTTTTAATTTCTAATTTAATTGGCATCCTTTTCTTTTTTCTTACTTAGCCTTACTAGAGATTCATAATAGAAGTTATGAGTTTTAACAATAATTATTTATTATTTTCTTTCTATTCTTATTACTTCTGTTTTTCTGCTTGTTTTGCACTTAAAATACATTTCTTTCTCAATTTCCTAAAGATGGTTCATTTTAGGTCATTCTTTTCCCAATACATTCATCTAACATTAATAGTTTCTCTCTAACCATTGCTTTTACTGTATACATTTTAGTAATTTGCAGTTTCACTATGTTCAAACTATTTTAAAATTCTCCTGTGACTTCTTTTCTCCAATTGTTATTTGGAAGTGTGTTGCTTGATCTCCAAATATTTTGGAATTCTTTGCTATGTTTCTGATTTCTAGTTTAACTTCATTGTAACTTGATGAAATACTTTGTATGATTTCTACTCTTTTAAATTTATCCAGATATGAGGAGAATGATTCATTTACGTTTTAGGAGACTTCATTATTGTGTTGTATGGAATATTCTCTAACTGTCAACTAGATTAAGATGATTGATAGTACTGTTAAGGTCAACAGTAATATTCCTGATTTTCTGCTTGCTTGATCTACCAAAAAGAGATGTGTTAGGTGTCTAAGTACAGGTGCTCACTAACTTGCTATGGTTCAGATGCTGATTGTTAAACTTTATGATGGTGCAAAATATTCATCCATTAGATACTGTATCTCAAATTTTGAATTCTAATCTTTTCTTGGACTACTATAAGATACTCTGCACAATGTTGAGTGACACCAGCTACCTGTGTTCACAGCTGGTAAACAACTGATATGCTAGGGCTCTGTGCTGCTCCGTCAGGATATTTGTAAGTTAGATGTAATTTAAGATATTATTACCTTGCAAAACGTTTAACAAGGAACAACGCCACTGTAAGTTAAATAACATCTGTATGATAGATTTTTCTGTCTATATGCTATTTCCACTTATATTTGAAGTTCTCTTATTAAGTACATACTTGCTAAGTGTTTTCAGGTCTTTCTGAAGAATCAACATCATTTCTCATTTTGTGATGGTTATCCAGTAGCCCACTAAAAAATAATTCACTCTTAATCTCTTCCATTTGATTGGTATATTTAGACTATATAAGGAGAGAACATAAAAGCATGCAAATATAAAATAAAAGCTTATTTTTGCTCTCTGAGGCATCACACAACAGAAAAGTCTGAAGTGAGGATGAGGAGAAAAGCAGAAAAGGGAAGATCGTAAGGAGGGATCACACTTAAGGGTGAAGGGAGAATGTTCTCTTCCTGGGTGAATCTTCACACCCAGATTCTTTTGTTGGTGATGAGTAACATACAACTTCAGATTCCTGACTCCCCACCCTAGTCCTTGAACTTGCAGATGTAGGGTAACTGTGCATCGCAATTATAATCTCTCCACTTCAGAAATCCTGGAGAGACAGAAAAGGTAAAGGAAATGGGTCTGATGAATCAAACTCAAAGAAAAGGCATCGCTGAGTGTAGTATAGGCTTTAAAACAGCTCTCTGATCCTCACCAGTGTCATAGATCACAAGGAGATGCAAAGACAGAAACAGATACAAAGATAAGAGCAGATGGCAGAACAGAAGCTGACAATGGATTTCCTATTTCAACAGGATTCCTGTAAGGTCAGGCCCAGTAATAGGGAGAAGAGATATGGAAGGTTAGACAGAGACTGCCCAGTGTTCCTTACCAGAGGTTTGTGACACACTTCCACCGTAACCATGATCAGAGGCAGTGCAAGGATTTCTGTCCCAGTTGAAATAATTCAGCACATCAGTGCTACTCCACTCCCATCCACCTGCATTGGGTTCTAGACCCTATGGAGTAGAAGATACAGCCAGGTGAAAGGGATGGACATTGCCTCTCTGTTTGCATGATCTCTTTTCTAGATTCCTCATGGATTCTGGTGTGCTTCTCCGTATGTTCCCCAGATCACTCTAAGAAACTTTCTCACTGAATTTCTCTTCCTCATTAGCAAATACCAGTTTATCAGAAGAGCTTTGGACATACTCAAAGTAGTATACTGCTCACTGAGCATAATTTATGGTGTATGTGTGATTAACCTCTGAAATTCAAAGCAATACGTATTATAAAAACAGTAAATATGGAACTTATTTTTATTTAGGATCCCCTAATATGTGGACTTGTTTGAAACTCAGACAAATTATTTCCAAGGCTTAATGTGAGGATTAAGTAATACTCGAAAACAGGCAGATTAAATTAATCTGAATGTGAGGTATATTGCAGAACTCAGTTCATTAGTGGACTTTAAGGATTTCCCATGTCATCTAAAATCTAAGGTCTGCCTCCCCAGGCATTATTTCTGGGCCTTCACATGAGAGATGACATTGATATTTGATAGATAACATAAAGGAGAATATAGATAGATTCATGCCAGCATGGGGTCATGGAACCCAATCCAGCTGTATGGGTAGGAGCTCCCACTGCTCCTGACCAGCGAGGACATGAAGGACACCTCAGGCTCACTGAGCACAGACAAAAGGTGTCCTGAGGGCCGCTTCTGGCAGGCCAGCTGCACGGGAAGAGAGAATGATAGGAAGCATGAGATCTCAATGGTGAAGAACATGGCAGAAATACTCAAGTGGAGGCCTTATATGAAAATCAAGGCTTTCCATTCTCTTTCACAAGAAACGTTAGAAAACCTCTCTTATCATCCTTTCCTGTAATCACAACCCCACATATAAGCACTCACATCTGCATCAGTCCAGGATTTGGGGGTCCTAAACAGGGCATAACAGTAGGAACCATAAGCCTTGGATCCTTAGAGACAGCTGATGCGTGGAGAGGGCAGCTCCTCCTGGAAATCTTCACATTTTGTGGAGGGGTGAAAAGAAGGTTGAGTGAAATATAGGTAACCTTGAGAATAATGATAAGACCTGTCCTTGGATACTGAGTCCATAATCCTGAATTTTTACCTCTTTTTTCTGCATTTAAAGGGATTTGTTTTTTTGTTTTTTGTTTTTTTCTAATCTGAAACTAGATCTCCCATATGGGGAGCAACTGTTTTTATTTTGAACTTCTCCCTGGTTTGATATTCCATGTGTTTCTCTACCCTCCAACTCCAAGGAGACGGGTTTGCCTTTGGTTCTTCAATTCTTGCCCTTTGTTACTTTCATTATTGAACTTTCACATTTTCTGTCTTCAACCCTAATTTAAAATAAAGATTCTTGACAAAGTGGGAAACCACCTCATTCTATTGGGCTTGGGCCATTCTGGCACTCCCACCAACAGTAACCACAAGAAAGGCAGCATAGTGAAGGATTTACAGGTAGTTTGTTTGGGTGGAGGACATCATCATTACCATAGAAAAAACACATTTTTAAATTTCTGCTTCAATGTCTTAGAGAGATCAACAACTGCATTAACAATAATTCTTTGGGTTCCTGAATATTTTTAAGAGTGTAAAAATGTTCTGAGATGAAAAATCATTAATTAATCATGAGAAATTCTGATCAATATTTAGGTAACAATCTGCAGGAAATACATAAGTTGAAAAACAGGTTTTATGCTACTGCAAAGGGATACAACAGGAAAGTCCAGAAAGTGTGAAATCCTGTCAGACAAATGACTCTTCTTTCTCAACAATGAATTAAAAAAATATCACTCAACATCTCAAAGAAACATCTGCCAAATCTAATATGTGGAATAGATATAATTTAATTTGAACAAACAAAGAGGAAAATACTAGCTATAAGATTATTTATTTAAAGTGATCACATATGATGATAAATGATTGTATCAAGGGGTTCAATATGATATTGAAATTATATAAAGCATAGTTATCATTTAAAGATAAGTAATATAATACAGATTAATTTTTTTCAGAATTTATTTCATATACTCTATTATGTTAGTGACAAAGAAAAGTGAATGTGAATGGAATAAGAGAAACCATGAGGTGATCTTTGCCATTCAGTAATAGATACATAGAGATTCATAGTAATATTCTTTTTGGGTTTTCCTGAATTCCTTTCATAATATTTTGGGAAAAGGGTTATGAAGAAGTTTCAAAAAATTGATAACAAGGGAAAGAAATTTAAAGGCCAACCTTTCTCTGGAACACAAAGACAAAATTCCTGAACAAAATACTAAATAAATCAAGTTCATTTATATGTATAATAAATGAAGAGAAAGAAGGATGAATCCTTGGAATGTAAAGATAATTTGTTTTGAGAAATCATTATTGTTACTGACACATTTTAATATTTAAGAATAAAAATTCATATGATCATCTGAAAAATTATTGTTATATTTAACAAATAATTAATGAGTGACAAAAATTCTTAACAAAGATGGAGTAAGAAAATCTTTAAGATCTGATGAAATCTATGAAGACTCAAAAGTAAAGTACAAGAAAACATTTTCCTTAAAATCAAGAATTTGTGAGTTTCCTCTTCTTATTAATCCTATTTAACAATGTTATGCTATAAGAAAGTACATTCTCTGTAAAAGAAAAATCTAAACAAGGAAAAGGAGTAAATGAAGTGTCACTGTTTATGTATAATATGTTATCATTATAAAAACACAGAAGATTTTTCAAATTATTAGACTTAAAGAAATAATTTAGTTATCCAAAAAAAATTTTCAATATGTAAATTCTAATTGAATGTTGAAATTCTACTCAAATTATAAAGAAACTATTAGAAAGACCACTTCACTAGGAAAAAATATATATCAAAAATACTGAAAATTTTATTCAATAAATTTAACCTATAAATAAATTTTAAAAACACAGAGACCTAAACATGTTTATAGTAGAAATTCTTGATACTCTGAGAGGTTGCTTCTTTGCATTGTTCAAAAGCAAGCAGATTTTTTTCCCTCTTTACCTGATGAACTAGTTAAAAACTTTGTAAGGAAATAAAGAATCAAGAATATTCAACATAATATGAAAAAAAAAAAAACAGGGTAAAGGATTCAGTTTGATAAAGGTTTTTTACCCCAAAGCACATGGTTAAGGCTTAACAAACTTTTGCAGTATATAAAAAGACTGAGACCAGAAACATGGCATATAGAAACTAAAAATATGAAGAGTCTTTCCAAATGAGACAGAATGACTAAATATTTTGAGCTAATCGGTTAACCAAGAATCCAAAGAATAATATCTAGAATTGACTTATTTTAAAATGCTAAAACTTTAAAAAATAAGAATAAAATAAAATTATTTTTGCTTTGATTTAGGTATATTTCTTAAATACAAAAATGCACAAGTTATAAAATAAAATATTGATAAAAGTGACATTAGACTTTTTAAAAATAATTTAAAAATAAGTGTGTATACCACAAATGAAAGAAAATGCTTCTCATGCTTATAACTAGTAAAGTAATAATTATCTAGAATATATTACTAACCCTAAAATCAACAAAAAAGTGAAGAATATATTTTCATAAATGAACAAAAATTTAAGAATATGTTTCATTAAAGATTCAACACATTAATCAACCTGTCAACCTCAACAATCAGTGAGATTAAATAAAAATGAAATATAAATTCATGCCTACAAGGCTGGGAACTAAAAGAGAAAGCATTTAACTGTCCAATGTTTTCACGAGGGTTTGGGGTAAATGAATCTTCTATATTGCTGCTGGTAGAGGTACAAATTGGTGTTACCATCCCTTAGGAAAACTGGCATTTTCTTATGCTTTGATAGGAATATGTTATACAAATTGAGAAAACTAGAATTTTAATCTTATTTTCTTTATAAAATTCTTTACATTTTAATTTAAATTTTGACTAAGTGATTTTAGCAATCTTGACCTATGTTTCTCAATTTTCCAATGAAATGTTGGCCAAGAAAAGTCTCTGAAGTACAGTCAATGGTTTCTTGGTTGCTACTTGAAATGCTGGAATATCCAGGGAGTCAGAAGAGTCCCCTGAAAAATAGAATACTGCTTCAATATTAAAATCTCCATCTTAGAGAAGAACATTTCCTTATTGCATCAGAGATATCATTTGTAAACCCTCTTTAGAAAAAGTAAACTATGAAAACAGCAGTCTGGACATGGAGCCACTATAGAGAACTTTTATTCTATTATTTTTTATTCACAATTAGAAATAACTTAGTTCTAAAATTGAAACACACACCCACTGGGCTGTCCTATATATTCATAGCAAGAATATATTTAAAGAATCATCACACAGCACTATATTAAATAACTTTATTCAAATGTCCATTGTTTGTTAAGCTTTTGAGCTAATTTCCTGTTGGGTTATACAAGAAAGAGTATTTTGTTTTTGTTCGTTTGTTTGTTTTGGTACAGGGGATTGAACTCACAACCTTGAGCCTGCCAGGCAGTTGCTTAAGCCACTGAGCTAAACTGCCAACAACTATTATTTTTGAGACAGGGTCACACTATGCAGTTCAGCTTGGCCTTGGGCTCACTTTGTAGCCCAGGCCAGTCTGGAACTCACAATGATCCTCCTGCCTCAGCCTCCTGAGTGTCGGGATTAAAGGTGTGCACCACCACACCTGGCTAAGAAAGAGTATTTTGTATAAAGGATTTAGTAAGACAACTAGTATACATATATTTGAGCTGAATCAAGGAGCATTTTAGGGACAACAGGTCAATGTAGAGATATGTTCTATGAAGCAAAGTATTCTGGTGGTCAAATTCTACTGACAAACTTACCAAAAGAAGAAAAGATGAGGGGACAAGACCAGGAAAAGAAAGATCAGCTAATCTGAGGTCTCTTCAGATATCTGATATTATACATTAGCGTTAGGTACTCAGAGTAAAAGAAATTTCACTCGCGGTCCTCACATTTCATGGCATGAGGTGAGAACAACAGAGAAAGAAGGAAATTTTTATTTTTCAGTGCTACGAAGCCAAGCCAGGTCACACTACCACTGACCTATAATCGAGGCCTCTTTTAGTTTAGATCTGAAATGTGACCCAAAATTCATATATTTAGAGTGAGGTGGGGGGTCGCTTACTGAAGGTAGTTAGATGGGGCAGGGCCACACTTTCCAGTATATTAACGTGCTGTTGGGAGCTGGGGCCTGTTGGAGGCGGGTCAGTACTGGTGTGACCTAGAAGGCTGAATTCTCATTTGTGACTCTTCTCCTCTCTCTCTGTTTCCGGCAGCCATGGGTTGAGCAGCTTTTCTTAGCTATCCATTTCTACCATACTGTTTCTGCCTTGAAACCAGCTGATCATGGACTGACACCATGAGCAAAAATAACCCTCTCCTCTTTTTACTCGAGGGTGTCCAATATTTTGTCCCAACAGTGGGGAAGCTGACTGTTACATAACCCTTTTAATTAACTAACTTTGTTCTTGAGACAAGTTCTTGCTACGTTACCCAGGCTTGCCTAGAACTTGTAATCTTCTTGCCTCAGCCTTCCTACTAGCTGAGATTACAAGCATCTGCTTGCCCTCGGCTGAAACAAGGAAAGCTACAGATTATACTGCTCCAGTTGGTATGCAGTATCCCAAACTTTACTTTTATTCCATACTAACCTGCTCCTCTTTTCTTTATGTTTTATACATCAGTCTGTGGCTTATGGAAATCTGGAGGGAGGAATAAATTTCCATTATAAACTGGATGTGGTGGTGCATACCTGTAATCTCAGCCCTCAGGAGGCTGAGGCAGGAAGATTATCATTAGTTCAAGACCATCCTGGGCTACATATGGAGTTCAAGTATAGCCAGCACTACATAGTGACACCCTGTCTCAAAACAAAGCAAAACAAAACAAAACAAAACAACAAAAACAAACAAACAAAAACCGTGAGTTAGGGCAGGAACCAAATGGGGACACCAGCCTGAGAATCAGGTAAGGAGAGAAAGGAACCAGAAAAGTCAGTCTAAGCTGTGGGAAGGAAGGGAATGATGTGTCTCAAAACCGGGACTGACCCAGGGAAAATGAAGTGTACTGTAGTACAGAAGTCTGTCTCACCAGGAGCAGAATACTCCTATGACTCATTCAAGTGAGTGATATCCTCTAAGGATACAGGGAGAAATACCAGCTCCAGCACTCAAGGAACGCTTGGAATTAGGTGACTTGCATATAGCAGAAAGTTCAGGTAGGTGGAATGAAAGGAAACAGGAGGTTGGGATTCTAAATAACATTTCTAGCTGAAAAATTATCTCAGAGAGTATGGATGCTTTAAGGTGGTGGTTCTCTTTACTGCTCACATATCTATTTACTGCCTTTTGCATATCTATTCTTGGGCACACTTGTGCCCTGACAGCTCAGACTGTGAGCTAGCAGAAAACACAGTGATTGAGGTGATGGGCTCTAAAGTTAGACCATCTTGTCACAGGCAGCTGAGTTAGTTAGAAATATTATAGGCAGTCAGACAGGGCTGGGCCCTCAAAAGAGCTGGCACAGAGGACCAGATGTCTTGTGACCTTGGAAGAGACACACAACTCTTGCTGCGGACCAGATCTCAAGACAGAAGGCAAAACAAATGCAACCACACCCTAAGTATAAGCATTAGGGATTAGGCATGGATCATCTTGAGAAGCCAGGAATTACCATCCCAGTCCCCTACAGAAAGTCACTGATCCATAAGAAATGCTCACTTACTAGGTGACTTGCTTCCCAATTTGTCCTTGATTTGGTCAATTTTACCTAAAAAATTAATCTCATTGGTTGACCACAGTTCTGTCCCACCTCATGCCCATCTGCCTTGTGAGTTCTCAGTTTTCCCCATCATGGTTTTACTCTATAAAAGTCACTAGAAAAGACAGAATCTTTGGCCCACTCGGGACCTCTTTTGTCTCTCTCTCAAACAGAAGCTTTCTTTCTCTCAATAAATATATTCTGCTCTTACCCTCCACAGTTTCTAAAATTCATTCTTCAGTTTTAGAGAACATGAACTCATGCTGGATACATAGTAGGTTGGGAGTTTTGTTGCCCTGTATCAATCTCATGTGGTAGCAGTTAAATAAAATAATGCATGGACATCATTAACCACGATGCTAGCAAATGGGATCACACAGTAAACAGCAGTTAATAACATTATATTTAGTATGTTGTAATGCCATGAAGATGTTTAGTAATTTTCAGTAGAAAGACAGAAATATGAGCCTGGGAAAGAGTGGCGAGAAGAACAAGATGGAGGTATAGAGAAGAAACTCCTCTGAGTCGTTTCTGCATCTTATCTATTAGTTGCAATCAGCCTGACTTGTTCTTCAGTTTTTAGCAATGTTATCTTCTCTTGGGAACCTTGAATGATCAGTGCTTGTGAAACTTGCCTTATTCTGTGTATCTGCTTAAATGCAATAAAATTATATTTATTTTTAAAATGGTGTGTAATTTAGGAATTCACCTTACTCATAAATTCAGTATTATCAGAGAATTACCAGAAATGTTTGTACAGAAGCCCATCCAATTAAAAGTACTATTTATTCTGTTCTAAATTTTGTATCAGACATTATGATAAGAATTTATACACAAGTTACCATATACAATATCCAGAGGACCACTATGATACATAGTCTCATTTTTTTACATAGGGTAATAAAAATTTGAAGAGGTTGAAGGGCTTGGTCACAGTTTTATGGAGGTTAACACCAAATATCAAAGCAATGTTCTTTATCATCATTATCAGCTTCTTCTGGAAGGAAAAGATTGGAAAATAAAGAAATACCATATTGGAGTTTGATGCAAGACTATTTATTTCCACATTATGAGAAAGAAAATGTTTTTCTGAAGATGTCAATTTACCATTGGGAAGGAACTGACATTTAGAAGACCTGTTATACATGGATTTCTGTTATACATGGAGAAAATTGAAAACACCAGGAAAATTCTGTAGCCAATAGCCATGTGGGGTTATTTGCAAAGCTTCATCAACCTAATGAATGCTAAGAACAAGAATGTGTTCAGTGGAGTTACTAGATTTTCTTTACTTATTCAAAATACAAAATTACCAATTCCTTGTTATAAGAAAGGAACTCATTGTTTCTCCTCTCTCTATAAGTTATCTAAATGCTGCAAACTCCAAATTCTCTTTAGTCTATACAATTGTCTGAGCTCAATACTGTCCATTAGTTTCTTTTATCTTCAAAATTATCCTGTATGTTAGGTGGGGCAGGTGTTAATTAATTCCATATTACAATGAACAGATTTAGAAATAAAAAGGGCCCATGATTTATACCAGGTCACACCGTGTGTTAGGGACCCTGTCAGTTGAGAACATATTTTCCCCTTGAATTCTTCCTTCTTAATACCAGACTACACACTATTTCATTTTAACTGACATTTTAGAGACATTCAACAGCAATGAGTCAAATTCTGAAAAGACCCAATTAATTGCTATGTGACTTGGAAGGTTTTTGAAATATTTCATCCTAGTTGATCGATTCATTAGTTTTAGAACATCGTATTTGCTTTCTGCAGGTGGAATTTTCAACAAGTGATTGGTTAGCTATGCTTTCTAAGCTTTGCATAGAGTTAAATGTCATTTCACACAAAGATAATTATCTATGGAAGATTGGTCTAGTCCATTTTCAAGAACAAATGCAAACTAGTCTAAGTCATTATAGCTGAATTTTGAGACTTGATAAGTCAGTGGGATTTCTCTTGTTATATTTAGGTGCCCATGTGTGTGAATTTAAGTGCATGTGCTTGTGCATGTGAATATAGGTTCAGAACAGTGGTTCTGAGTTTGCAAACATCCACAAGAGTTTCAAGAGGTTGTTTTAGATGTCATCTTTTTCCACAGTCATACCACCTCTATATATTGCAACATGCTTGCAGTATTTCTGAGAGATCTCTCAGGATTGAGGAGATAAGAAAATTAGTGTGCCTAAAAGGCATGAAGGAATTTTTTTTTTTTTGTGGCACCTGGGATCAAACTCACAACCTTATGCCTGCCAAGCAGGTGCTTAAGCCACTGAGCCAAACTCCCAGCCCTAGTTTTGTGAGGCAGGGTCGCACTATATAGTTCAAGCCAGCTTTGCACTCACATTGTAGCCCAAGCCAGTCTTGACTCACAACCCTCCTCCTACCTCAACCTCCCGAGTGCTGTGATTAAAGACGTGTGCCACCACGTCCGGCTGAAGGAAACTTATTAAGAGGAAGGTAGAATTCCAAACTTCTGATAGTAAATGAAATAGGTGGGTACAAACCAAAGTCCATGAGATACAACTGTCTTCATCCAAGGGCATAGGTTGAGGAAAGCTTAAAAGCTGCGGTTGTTCTAGACCCTGGCAATTGATATTGACTTAGAAGTCTGTAAGATAATACCAAAAAATAGCAGCAGCCTTAGGAAAGGTATCGTCAGAGTCATAAAGTGTAGATTTTTCAAAGTTGAACTATAGCCCTGCAAAACTTTTCTGCGAACCCTAAAACAAAGGCTGAAATTCATGAATTCTGAATAGCCTAATATTAGAAAAACCATTTGTCTCAGGGATGTGATGGTCCCAATGATGTCCTCCAGTTAGGATTTGTACTGAGGGAATCTACAAAGAACAATGAAGTAGCAAATATTTTGCAAGACTGTGGAATAACCATGAAAGGCATAAGGATTGATATTAACAATCTTTTAACAATGATTTACATCACAAGTTGCATTGTATTTTTATGCAGTCACTTGAGTTTGAAGTTTGATACTTTTTAAAAATATAGTTTTTATTTTTTCTGAACAACTCATAAGTTTAGCAAAAGAACTGAAATTGACTATAAATGTCTTCAGAATAATTTTTCTTTTTGAAATTTTAAATAGTGTTCATTGTGATGAACATTTACGTTTTTCTATCAAGAAAAACAAGTGGACAGCTCTACTTGTTCTAAAGGAAACAGTGGTAGGAATTTGAGTCTTTGTTTCTTAGCCTTCTAAGACCTCTGTTTTGAGGAATGTCAAGAATTGAATCTTTTACTCCAACTGGTGGCTCATGTTTGCAAGTACTAAACGTACAGAGAGTATGCCTGATTCAAAAAAGCTTTTTCTTTTCTGCAGAGATGACTCACAGTTCAGCATTACTAATGGGGACTAAAGGGTGGCCAGGGGATACTGCTTTCAAATAGAGAAGCAGCAGGAAAAGCTCTAAGTGTTTGAATTATTTACCAGAATGTGCTTACCTTGGTGTTCTTGGCTAAAACTTAAGGCAAACACAGAAAACCTCAAATCAGTTATTATAACCATTAATCACCCTTTGGCCCACCATAAGCGATGTCTTGGTGATACTTTCTGCAATGGGTTTTAATCTTGTCATAGGGAGATGGTTAGTTTTGTCCCTCTGGTCATACACACTATACATTCTTTAAAATAGCATGTTAACATGCTGTCTTTTACTTACTAACTGTAGTAATGCAACAAGCATAGCAGGTATGGAGCTACTGTCTAATACAACATTCACCACACATTCCCCATCAGCAAGCCATTGCCATGGAAATGATACCATTTTATGCAGAAGCAACCTGATCCATTCTGGGTTCTAACCTCATTGCAGTTTTGAAAAAGACTGAGTTTAAATGTTAGCACAAAGCAAAAGAATTTCACAACCAGTCAATAGGAGAGTAACAATAATCAGCACATTGCATATTGTTATATTCACAGCAGTTGTTTAGGGTATAAGATATTGACACGAAACATTGTCCAGAAAACTAATAGCACAAAACTTTTGCCTCAATGAATCAAGAGAAACCAGCTATATGACTATCTTTTTTGTTTCTTACTTTTCTACTATTTAAAATAAAAAATTAAAAAATTAAAAAAGGAAAAAAAGATCAGCACAGACAGTGTCTGATTCTACTAGAGAAAACATGTAATTTAACTTCTCTGAATCCGTTAACATCAGTGATGACATGGAGAAAATCTTTTAAGATTCCTTTAAGAATCAAAGACTTTGGCCCTCACAGAGTAGCATGAGGGAAAGGAGGCTGGAGCAGGATCCTTGGACCCAGTCAGTCCAAGCTTCATATCCTAACTCATTTCGACTAACTGTGCATGTCATCTCAATTTTAATTTGTAACATTATTGTCTTTCAAAATATGATACTGATAATATCTACCATCCAGGGTCCTTCTAGGATAAGCAAATATTTGCAACAAGCTAATAATTTCTGAATTATGACCCACTGTCCAAATTTCTGCACCCACTCTCCCTTTCTACAACCCTTTACCTATCAGTATATGGTGCTTGTGCTACACACAGGAGACACAGCCCCCTGACACAGTCTGCAGTCACAGTCTGGTCTGGTCTAGCCTTCTCCAGCTGAAGTCTGCATACAAGTCTGTCTTATTTATTCTGTGTGCCAAATAAATATGTTTATTTTTGACCCCGAACTATCAAACCCTCTTTTCTTTTTTAAGATAAAAATCACAAAAATCTTTCAAACTAAGAGCTGGTGAGAAAAAACTAGAAAAATAGATTTCCTTGGCAACATCTTTCTTTGAACATAAAGAGCAGGGTCAAAGTGTATCCATTCCATATACCAGGGAATAATTTTTTTTAATGTTCTTGTGCGTGTACACATGTGTGTATATAAAAGCACATGAGGACTGGGGATATAGCTCAGTGGCACAGCACCTGCTTGGCAAGTGCTATGTCCTGAGTTCGATTCCCAGTACAAAAATAAATAAATAAATAAAGCATGTGGGTGTGGGTGTGTTTTTGTATTTGGTTACCTAGAATGTCCCCTGAAACCTCTTATGTTCAGCAGTGGGGCTTTTGGAAAGGGATTGGATCATAGGAGTGCCAGGTTCATCAGTGGATTAGCCCAGTGAGGAATCCATACCTGAATGCACTCTTAAGCGGTGTGCCTGGTCCAAGGGCTGGGAGGCGTGGCATGTGGCCTGCAGGGGTGTATCCTCCTCCCTGGCTCCTCCTTTTGCCTGCTGCTTACTTCCTGCCATCAAGTGAGCAGCTTTCCTTCAGTCAGGCTTTTCTGCCTTGTCATTTCTGTCTTCAAGGCAGTCAACCAGAAACTATCAGTATAAGCCAAAATAAACCTCCCCTCTTCAAAGTTGTAGGTGTCAGGCATATTGTCCCAGCAATAAGGAAAATGATGAAGATACTGCTATGGCTTGTGTGTAGATGCCCCACCCCCAAGCCTCATGCAGTCATAGAAGGCCTTTTTCAGAGGTGGTTGGATCTAGAGTGTGTGACTGACTCACAGCGCAGTGCTGGGATTAAGGGTGGGTGATTATTAAATTGGTCCACTGATGGGTTTGGCACTGCCCTAATCCCAGTAGCCTAGATGGAGTAAAAAAGGGGCAGAAAGACACTATTAAGGTCTCTTGTTGCTTTGCTACCTTATGTCCACCATGAACTGTTCTCCTCTGCCAAGCCACCCCGCCTTGGAACCAGCTGATTATGGACTAAAACCTCTACAAACTGTGAACTAAATAAACATTTTCCTTTCTTAACTTTGAGAAGGATTGTGTCTCAACAACTAGAAAAGTGACTGGGACAGACACTATGCAAAGGACTGTTTTCTATGAGCATTCAAAATGGGTCATATAAATTGTCAGTTTAACAACAGAGACCTGGAGATAACTCAGCATTTAGGTAACTGATGTGTATCACACTCACTTGATGTTTTATGTGGGAATTTCTGGTAATATTTGGGGAATACATACAAATAACCAGAATTTCTCTAATTGTAGATTTAAATGAGGTACCTTACTACCTTAGTACTAAAAATTAGAATTTTATTGACTTTTGACCACTGTTGCTCATTCTGGATAGGTCATGTCTCAGATTTCTACAAAAACTTCCCTTCTTTCCACCTCAAGAGTTTCTGCAAGTTTACAAGATTATTTGATTGAGATTTGTGCATAGCTCTTCTGACGTTCCATTTCTAATTCCCAATAGTGTCTCCAGTTAATCTCCCATAGGCACCAGCACTACTCTTAGTCTGTATGGAAGCAACATCACCACACTTACTCTCATAAGATCCTCCTGGGGTTCAGCTGTGGACCATGAAAGAAAGTGTTCTGGGTTGACAGGGGGAAGGTGGGTCTTCCTCTTTCATGTTACCCAGTTAGAGGATTTCCAGAGCAGTGCTGAGGTCTCACAGTGCTTTTTCATCTTGCAATTCTGAGCCCATTGTTTTATGGCACTTTTATTAAACTCCCATTTATTTTTCTATTTCTGGTTACCCACAATCTTTCTAACTTTCCTGAGGAAAAGACATGATTCAAGTGAAGAGGCTGAGAGTTTTGTGTAAGAGTCACCACCCTACACCCAGAGTTACTTACCTTCTCCCACAGCCCAGACCTTTTCACAACAGGCTTTTCTGTTTGCTCTTTTATTGGTGAGTCCTTTGTCAAAAGACTCCTCTGCTACTTCTGAATAAAGTTGGGATGGGCTGGAGCAGTCCCAGGTGAATGCTGAGATGCATCAGAATTCAAAGTACAGACAGATTATAGTCCTATTCCAGTGCTTCGTAGGCTAAAACTAAGATTAAGAACCCAGAATAAGTTTTGTGTACATTCTTTGGTAGAGACATGAAACAAACAGGAATTAAGATGCGAAGAGAGCTGATAGAGTTGAGGAGAGTTAGGGGCTGAAAATATAAACAAGAGAGATGGTGTTCTCAAGTCATTATCAAAATGATATAAATAGTACTTAATATGTACAAAACGTTCTGTCAGTTTTTATTTAAAACTTGGTTTCCAGGTGTTAGTAATCAGATGGCATGCAATAAAACTGAGTCTCATGCAGGAAACATGTTCTGTCCAAGAGGAAGCTTCTAGTAAGATAAAATGTCAAGGTAGATTCTAAGTAGCAGTGCAATGTGCAAATGTGCATGTACAGGACAGATTCTGATTATGGTAAATGGAGGTGACTTGTGATGGCGATATTTTATCATAGGTTTTTTATTTTTTTAAGCAATTTTTTTTAAAAACAATTCCAAGGAGAAATGTGAGACTGAAGCTAGGGAACCAGACCAGTTTCAGACTTGGACAGTGGAGTCACATATTGCAGGTGATCCCTGAATTCATTGGTGTGAGTGACTAAAGAAGAAAACTAAATGAGAGGAGTGTTGTAGACAGAGCCTACAATCAGTGACAAGGCATAGAACAGTCTTCTACCACTTCTTCATAGTGGAGGTAGTGCTTATATACCTCTCTTGCAGCTCATGTTATGTTTTTTATGCCTTCACCCCTTCATGTCTCTCCGAGAATGTCTGCACTCTTCAAGAGCAGTGGCTGTACTTGTCTTTTAATATGCTGTAGTGCCTAGCCAAGGACTGGGTACAGAAAACCTCAAAGGAAGGAGAAAATACATCTGAATAATTCCTTCGCCCCTGCAAATTTTCTCTCGATCTAACTCTGTGACATGTAAAATAATATAAATAAAAATAAAGGCGGTATCATTTATTGCTACTGCCATTTTATAAAGAAAATTTCTGATCATTAAAAAAAATGCATACACATACAACCACGAGAAAAAAGAATGTTTTCCTGCTCTAGAAATAGCAATTTACAAAGATAATGTCAAATGCTAAATAATTTCTAGCACAGCTGTCTTTATTGAACTTTCTAGTCAAGTATGCTTTTTTACCAGCTTGGACTGTTGAATTTATCTTCAGCACTTAAGATTCAGTTATCCTGGAATGTAAAGGGACATCTCTGCAGAAGCGAAGGGGGTAATCTCAACAGCAGTGTCTGTATTAGTCACTTTGTCTTTGTTGAGACAAACATGCTTTGAAAATTTAACTCCAAGAGGGAGAGGTCTATTTTAGCCCAAAGTTTCAGAGGTCTTACACTGTGCCTGGTCAGGTGACTCCCAGTCAGAAAAAAAGATGGAAGAAGGGACTGCAAGATGAAAGTTGCTTGCATCATGATATTCAGGAAGCAGAGAGAAGGGAGGAGCTGGGGACGAGAATACAGCTTCCCAGGTCACATCCCCATGACCCACCTCCATTCGGGGGTCCACTTTCTAATAGCACTTTTGGCTTCTGAGCTCACCAGTGGAATGATCCAGTCACCTACCAAACAGGCACACTTTCAGGAGAACATTGCAGATCTAAACCATAACAGTGGGGAAAGGAAGAAAGCTTGGGGACTGGGAAGGGTCCATGCGAAGGTAAACATTCTGGAGGATTTTCCTCTTTAAGTATCTCTTTGTCATAGAGCTGTTGGCAGTTATGGTTGGAAGATACCCTAAATTTCACCCAAAGGCATTGTTTCTAAAGCCTAAATACATTCAGGGACAATGAAGTCACTGACTCACCTAAGCCAGGGGTTCGGATCCTCAGCTCCAGCCTTTATGTGATCCTGCACTGGACTCACCCATTGCAATGAAAGCAAACATCATGGATTCTGGCCAAGACGAAGGACACATGATGATGACATTTGGATGGAGTGGCAGCAGCCATGGTTGATGCAGTGGGATGGATGGCAGATGTTTGAGGGAAAAGAAAGCAAAGTGCGTCTTTGCTCAGACAGCATAACAACAAAAGGCAAAATATTAGTGATTAATCACTGCCAAGCTCGGAAAAGGGAGGAGGGTATGAGGCAAAATAATCAGGAGATCAACTCAGTTCATTTATTTCCCTTGGAAAAAGAGACTTTTGTTGTTGTTGTTGTTTTGTCTATTAAAGCAGAGCTTTCTTTAACAGTGTTTTTTGTTCCATTGCCCTGCAATACCATTTGCTGAGCATAAAGAACTCTCATAAGTTCTCAGTGTATCCATCTGGCCTTACCATTCTGACTTAAAAGTGAAATAATGCTTTAAAGGCAATAGATAATTTTAGAAAAAGAAGGCTTTGTGTTGAAGTTTGCCTGAGACCTTCGTTCAGTGTTATATCAAAAGAGATGACACTATACTAGAATTTTTACATACAGACCAGGTTTTGTGGTAGCAATCTGAGGATCTAATTTTTGCTGCTAGTTTTGTGATTATGAGCAAACTACAAGCCTCCATTTATTAAATGAGAAGAAGTAATGATTAATTCCCTAGATATTGTATGACTGTGAAAATATATCAGTGCCATACAAGTTTCTATATCATAGTGTCCATTAGAAATATAATGTGAGGCAAATCACATATGGAACTTCAAATTTTTCTAGTAATATAAAAATATATTAAGGCAATATAAAAAGCAAAAGAAAACTGGTGGGATTAATTTCAGTAGCATATTTTGTTTATCTAACTTATCAAAAATATTTCAGCATGAAATCAATATGAAAATTTCTAATAAGCTATCTTGTAGCTTGTTCATGCTGTCTTAAGGTTCAGTTTATAATTAACACTAACCACACAAAGCAGCCATTGTGAATCACCCAACAGATATACGTACCTGGTAGCTACAGAGCTGGACTACTCAGCTTCATGTAATAATTAATAGTGTTCCTTTTTAAAATGCATCTTGAGGATTTACAAAGAGATGTGAGGCTTCCAATATCATGCAGATATTTAAAGTTAAAAGAAAAGGAAATTTGTCCTGTTCCCAGGAGGTGATATATTTTACCATGATAAAATAAATTTTACTTTCCTTGAGAGGGACAGTACATTAAATCATGATCAGCTTTTAGTTTTCTAGGGAATGCTGTCTCAGAGCTTTATCTCCAATTGGGTTTTAATGAACAGAAATGTGGGGCAAAGAGAAAATAACTTTAAAATTGTGGATGAAGAAAAGCCAGAAGGTGGAATGAAGAGTCAAAAAAGACAGGCTGGGGGCCCAGACAAGAGCTTGCCAGCACTGCAGTGTTAAGTGTCTGCAGGGTTTTCCACAAGGTGTAGATGCCAGGAATCCCTGGGTGGTGCAGGTGCCTTTTGCTGAACAGTACTTAGTCCTTAGGAAAGATGCAGGAAGAGAAAATAAGCAGCTTAGCTTCAGACCCTATCCCTAACGTCCTTCCTGCTGAGAGTACCTGCAGGACTTGAGCTCCATGCCATTTCTCACCCAGTCATCAGGGCGGACCTCTGGAGCCCTTTTCAGCTCCTGGGTTTGCGTGTGTCCTCTTACCAGCTGCATCATCAGGAATGTTTATGGCTGCTTCTGGGGTGATGGTCCTAATTCTGGGGTTGAAGCTGAAAAATTTCTGCCTACAGGATAGGTTGGTGCTAAGTTATGATATTATAAACATAAAAATATTATCAGGTCAAGTTGCAAAGTCCTTTTTTCTTTTCTAACTGTGTGTGTGTGTGTGTGTGTGTGTGTGTGTGTGTGTGTGTGTGTTACTGGGGATTGAACTCAGAGCCTTTGCACTGAGATATATTCCCAGCCCTGTTTTGTAGTTTTTATTTTAAGATACATTGTAAATTACTAGGGTTGGGTTTGAATTTGTAATCCTCCTGCCTCACACCCTCTGGATGGCTGGGATTTCAGGCATGTGCCACCAGGCAAAATTCATTTCTTTTCTAGAAAATTGACTCACTTAATCAAGATGAAAACAATGTTAATAACCATTGAAATATTAATAATCAAAAAGTAATAATGATGCCATTTTAGTATAGATTTGACATCAGCAACGTTAAGTTTTATTGGAGTCTAGGTGCAAAACAATATCTTGGTTCCTGAGTGGGCTTTCTGGTCTTTCTTGTACTTTATTATTTTGTTAGTTGTGCCTTCTGTGATCCTGAAATTGTGGTGGCTGCACAAATTTATGTTGGGATTAAACAAGAATGTTCTTGTAATAATGCAACAAGACTTGCTGTGGACTCCTGATGTTCAGCAAAATGTAACATCCTCTTGCCTCTCGTCTCCCCTAAGTGGAGAGGAAGATTATGTACATACAGGGGGATAAGAAAAACAATAATAATTTTCTGTTGGGAGGACGATGCCACTATCACCACACAAGCGTTTGACAACGTCTGGAATATCTTTATTAGTCAGCACTGCAGGATGGGTGCTATCGGAGTTGCCTGCAGAAGATGATGTTGAGATAAGGCTCAAGACCTAAAGAGAAGCCAGTCATCCAGACAGGAATGAGAGAGGAAAGCTTTCCAAGCACAGGGGAACACACAGGTGTGTGCAGGTAGCAACAAGCTGAAATACAAAACAGGAAATAAGGAAGAAGACTTTGTGTCATGTGGCACTCAAACCTAACTCACTCTTCTTCAGTTCCACTTAAATCTGGTTTAACTCCATCCCAGATGTGCCATTTTTACTTTCTCTTTACCTAAAACTTTGCTATGTCTTGAGAGGAAAGCAGCACATAAAGGAGCTGTGACCTTGAACCCAGGTGCCCTGAGTACAAGCACAGTCATGGTCAGATGGGGCCTGCCCAGTTCTGAACCAGCTTTAGGCTTCTTTCTCCAGCAGGTTGCAATCCGTTGACCACAGCCTGATCATAACCTTGTCTGAGGAGCACTGCCCTGACTGTTCCATGACTTGGAACACTATTTCCTAGCAGTTATGCTCATGAATTTCTTCTTAATTTAAATTTTACCTCTCCAGGAAACCTCGCTTGAAACTCTCGAAGTAATTTGCCTCCATCCCATTATATTTTGTAATCTTTTTTACAATTCGTATCGCTGTCTGATTTCACCTTCATTTGTTTACTGTCTGAACTCCACAAAACCAGAGCTGGTCTGTGCATCTGAGAGTTATGCCATCTGTGTGACCTGCTGAGTGTTGATCCTGTTCACATCAATAGATATAAAAGGAAAAGCAGACAGGATTGATCTTGAAAACCAAAGAGCAGTTAGGAACACATTTCCTGGCACAAGTGAATGGCCCCTTTTGGGCTACTCAGATTATAAGTATAAAGGGTGGGATGTCATTCAAAGGGAGGAGAGAACATTCTAGTAAAATTCCTGGCAAGAGGAAGTTGGTGTAAAATACAAGGTGTGTACAGTGTGTTCTCATCACTGAATTGCTCCTTACCCAGATCCTGAAAGGACCCAAAGAATGTAGCCCTCAATTTGGAGTATGAACTCACTCTTCTGCTAGCAGAACTTTCTAGGTAGGGCAAGGAAGGGCAGGGAAGTTGGCCAGCCCCAAGGCCCCTGCTCCATGGATGGAAGATTTTAGCTTCCAGATGATGAGGATGGCTGTCAGTTGGACTACTGCTGTCTGCCTTTGCTTGCAGGTGTGGACCTCAAGCTTCAAGGTCTGCCTGTCTGTGAGTCAGTAGCTGGATGTTGGGTAACTCTCAGGCAGACAGAGGAAAAAGTCTGAGATAATAGGGAAGCAACTAAGTTCTAGATAAGTCTTGGCAGGAGATTCCATCTGTGCAAACTGTTGACTGACTTTTGCCCTCAAAGCAAGTTGTGCTGTGATAGGAGGGGTCATCACTGTTGCATATATGATCACAACTTAGCAAACTCTCTCAACAATCTCTCCCTAGCACAGGGATGTCCAGAGATCGTCACAAAGATGCCACATTCAAAACATCTTGATTACTCACCTTCCCAAAGCTTTCAAAATGTCCCTCCCCAGGCTTCATTTCCATAAGCTGCATGACCATCCTATTGACTTTATAGGACAAACCCTAGCAGGAGTCCTCAGTGTCCATTATTTCTGTCACTGTCAACTCTGCCTTCCAATGGATCCATCATCAGCACGCAACTCTTAACCTCCAATAACATTATCTTGGTCCAGGCCAACATCACTTTGAACCTGTATTCTAACAGTGCATGAGATCGTGGTTTCCTACTTATACTCCATGTGTTCTTTACACAGCAGCTCAGAGGATAGTGTATCAGCCTACTCTGCCTCTCTTCTTTCTGCGGCTTATGGTTGCACTCAGGATAAACAAGAGCAATGACAACAATTTACCAAATGAAATACCTGCCGGATTTAGTCTGCTCATACCTAAGGTTCCTATAAATTCACCTTATACCTCCTTGATGCAGAATCTTGAAAAAGCCAGGTTTGTTCCCAACTGTGGACCTTGCCAGTTGCTCATCCCTCGGGGTGATAGGCCTTGCCCCTTGCTATCTGTGTGACTTGATCCTTCTTATCCTTTAGGTCTGCACTTTGATGGCGCTTACTCAAGGAAAGATTCTTGGCCCTCTCTCATATTAATTGTCACTTAGACTCTGCCTCTAGCTACTCTCTGTTGAATTCCCTATTTGTTTAACTCAAAGCTCACATGAAAGGCTCAGATTAAAACAAACAAACACCTTTGCATTGCCACACGTTCCTACTGCTGTGTGGCTCCTCACAACAAGCCTAATATTAATTAGGCCAACTGATCATGGGGTGAGACCTGCAAAGCTGTGATTCAGAATTAACCATTTCAGTTTATCAGTTGACTAGCTCAGGTATTTGTTAAAGTAATGGAAATCTGACTAATACAGATTGTAACATTTCTGATTAAAAAGACCCAAGAAAGCCGGGCGTGGTGGCGCACGCCTTTAATCCCAGCACTCGGGAGGCTGAGGTAGGCGGAGCGTTGTGAGTTCGAGGCCGGCCTGAGCTACATAGTGCGACCCTGCCTCAAAAAACCAGGGCCGGGAGTTTGGCTCAGTGCCTTAAGCGCCTGCCCTGGCAGGCGCGAGGTTGTGAGTTCAATCCCCGGTGCCGCAAAAAAAAAAAAAAAAAAAAAAAGACCCAAGAAGACAAGTAACCAACATGGTGTTTCTTCCCTACCATGCTTGCATGATATCAGAGGAGTCCACATTCCACTAAAAAGAAAACATCTAGGCAGGTGAACTTAACCTCATCCTCTCAAAGTTGTAGCCTGTGCTGGCACATAGGGACTCAGCTGGGTGCTCTTTTGTGTATTTGTGGAATGACCAAAACATTCAAAGTCTTCAGGATGGCTGGAAGGGGGTCTGGTGTTGCGACAAGTGTGCTATAGTATTAGTAACCTGGTGAATGGAGACAAAAGTCAAATCTAGAACAGGTCATTGGGCCATTCACAGACTACATGGGGAGAGAACAAGGATTCCCCAAGAAGCAAGCCCTCCCTGCAAACCAGCGCCATGCATGGACTGCTGGCGGAAGAGGGACAGCCAGACCCAAGCTTTTTCTTGTGAGTCAGTGCCATTCACGGACTGTGGTGGGAGAGAACAAGCATTCACCAAGAAGCAAGCCTTCCCTGCAAACCAGCACCATGCATGGGCCACTGCTGTGGGGACAGCCAGACTCCAGCCCCTTCCGGCACGTGGGCTCACAAATAAGAGCCAATTCCCACTTCCTCCCAGCCCCAGTATGCGATCAGCTTATCCAGAGAAACACAAGCTACAATGATAGCTATTGAGGTGAAATGCAATTTGATGCTTGCGGTGTTTTGGTGTTTCACTGACCTTGCAGGTATAGGGCCAGTTGTCTGATCATCTGTTCAGAGGATAGTGGTACACAGTATGGCATGTAGGGGGGGATCTCCTTCTGAAGGTGGTAGCTATTGTTAATTCCCTTTTATCTTGTTTTGAAGTCCTGTGTCATTTTCATTGTTTTGTTGGGTTGGGTTTTGTTCTGTTTTGTCTTGTTTGATTTTTGCTATATCTGATGGCATGAGCAGCTACTTCAAAGACAGCAAGATGGTAACCATTTTGGATTTACTACTGTCTTGTTTTGAAGTCTTTTATTGCATTTATTGTTTTGTTTTTATTGGTTCTATTCTATTCTGTTCTGTTTGATTTTTACTATGTCTGAAGGCATCTGCAACTATTTTGAAGACAACAAGAGGCATTATGGCAACTCTTGTTGATTTCATATTGTTTTGAAGTCCTGTATCACTTACCCTGGTTTGTTTTGATTGGTCTTATTCTATTTTATTTTCCTTGGTTTTATCCTCTTTACAGTTAGAAAAAAAAATTAGAACAGGTTATTGTGAGCAGGAACCAAGCTAACTCCAGTGGAACTGAGCTGGGGCAGCCACATCCCTTCAGTTACCAGCACTCTCAATGTTCAGATGAGGTGGGCAGGGGAGGGGCAAAGGCAGTGTGCAGAGAAGCTGATTCTCTACAGCTCTGCAGCTGCTCAATTTTTGCCTGCACCTAGGATACATTGGAATGATCGATAAAGTAACTTCTTGCTATAATAGAAAGCACATGCTTAATTCAAATTTTGACTTGTACTACATGGGAAATTAATTAGCTTAATGTTGTAGTGACCTTCACAACCAAGGATGCACTCTCAGGGGCCATGGAGCAGAAAGGCTTACAGATCAAATCACACTCTTCATTAATTCAACTGAAACACACAGGAGGAAGTAAAGGGAAGAAGATGGGGTCGTTTATCACTTCAAAATGACTTCTTAGAAGCTGCAGGTTGGATGAAAGGACCGCAATTCCTGAGTCCTGAGACTCATCTTACCTGTGTGTCCTGCCTTGCTCTTCTGCACTGGCCTTCCCCACAACCGTGTGGTTCCAAGCACCAGAGCAGAATTTTAAGAAAGAGCCCCCAGCTTGGGCCAGTAAAACATACTGGCTCTATAGAAAAGATGCGGGGACAAGTACACCAGGTTAACAGCTGCAACCTGGCAACTTTCCAGATGAACAGCTGGTTAATTTTTATTTTATTTGTGTTTGTCAAGCAGGGGACACACAGACCCAGAATGACTGCTTTGATTGTCAGCTGAATGTAAGCTTCATGTATATGAAGTGCTCATATAGATATATTTAGGACCTCTGTAAATTTAGTTGATTCTCAATCTGAGTATTTGTTGCACATCAAAGATTGTGCGTCTGGGAGCCTCATGACTATTAGGTTTCCTTGGTTCCTTTCATTCTGTCCTGGCTATACTCAGTACTTACATATTCTGTAAACTAACCTTTCCCTATACTTAACTTAAAATATTTCTATTAACAAGTAAAAATTAATCTTCAGTAATAGAAATAAATATTCTCTAAAAACAAATGCTTTTTACAAGTAGTTAGTCTATCTACCAGTACTGGGGATTCAACACAGGGCCTTCATGCTGAGCTACAACCCCAGCCCTTTCTTATTTTATGTTTTTTTTTTTTTAATTTTGAGAGAGAGACTCACTAATTTGCCCAGTAGTGACTTGAACTTGTGATCCTTCTGCTTCAGTCAAATTGAAAAATATTTTAAACTAGAAATAAATGTTCTGTCTTTGATTGGAAAGCTTAAGATGTTCTTTTTCATCTTTTCCTGCTATCCTTGGAAACAAGAGGTCCAGATTAAGAGAGCATCCCTAGACAAAGAGGAAATCTTCATGATTTTCTACTTCTGAGCTGCAGTTCACAGGCTGTCTGCAGAGCACTTTGGGGAGCAGGATGGAGATCAGTACATTGATCATTTTTCTCCACACCCTCCATCTTCACCCCTTTTCCTTCTTGCAAGATGCCTATGTATTCTGAGATGTGCATTTTCACTCAGGCAATTGTATCTGCCTCTTTCAAATCCTGGCCCTGTCCACCACTGTGCTGGTGAATATCAGCCCCTCTCCACGCACGTTGCTCATGCCAGCTTTGCCTCTAAGTGTCCCGAAAGCATTTTCTTTTGTAGCAAGGGAGTGGACAGAGGCTCTCATTTCATGCACCTAAGCTGCTTATTGGGCTGCTTCCATGCAGAGTAGGGAGATAAAAGTATTCTGTCAGGGGCTTAGGCGAGGGGCCCTAAGTACTTTTTCATTACTGGCTAAAAGGTAATAAGCGAGGAACTGCTAATACTGAGACCCAGGAGCAAAGAAGCTCAAACTGCGTCCCTGGAAGGGGTCAGTGGTCCCAGGTATGGGAAGAAGTGGCACATAAAAAGATCAGGAGCCTTTGAGCTTTGGGGTCAAGGATCCCCTGCACAATTGAGCCAAAGGCCCGTCCAAAACACCCATACTTGGGAGCATGATCTTACCCAGTTGTAGGTAAGGTCACTTCTCATGTTCAGGACACTTCAGTGACTCTTAAGTGGTGAAGTCCTTATGAAAATACCACTGGGCTTCTCTAATCTGATCTCGTCCTGACTTTGTAGTGATTTGTCTTTGGCACAGCCCTCTCTCAACAGCCCCATAGGCTACAGAACCTTTGCACATTTCCAGAGCAACTTTGCACTTCTGAGCTTCTGCTCATACTGTATTCTCTGCATGGAATTCCCTTTTCCCCTCTCCTCCTTATCCTCCCTGCCTGCAGAATTCTCTGCCTGCTCTTATTCGCTGTTGGCTGGAATCAGAATCACACATCTTAGTGTATTTCACCTTGGTAAGTCGGAAAGTGTTCCTGCTTAATGTAAACTATGAATGCAGGACCTGTATCTTAACTCATCTGCAGGTTGCCAGAACTATACCCAGTTCCCTACACATGGTAATTAAATTAATTAATTCAATTGATTTGTTGTTTCATACTGCTGAAGGAGGTCCCCTTCCATGCCCTGGCAAATGTTTTATATCCCAAGACACCTCTGTCACTGATGGGTACTGATTTACTAGGCTTGAACTACTGACCCATTTTGCTTCCGTGAATGGAAAGTAAAGAGGTTTATCTCCTGACAGCAGCTTGGTAGTGGTGTAGTAATAGAACATTATGTCAAAGTCCAAGAAATTGAATTGCACTCAACCGTGATGGACGACATGCGCAATTGAGAATGTTTGTAATTAGAATCTGAGTACACAACTTAAGATTAAATGGTTATTAAAGAGATCTCGTGAGGTGTGTTGACATCATGTGGCTTCCTTCTTCCTGGCTACACTGCAAATCAATTAAACAGGAGGATCAAAGTGCAAAAATTGTACATTTCCATAATGTGTTTCCTTTAATGAAGACAAAGCAGGAAAGAAAGAGAAAAAGACAATGTTCATCTGACTCATGCCTTGCTTGCTATCGTAAAGACATAAATATTACTTGTAATCAAATGGATGAATTGATTTTTTTTTTAATTTGAGGACATGAAAATAAAACTGCCTTAGCCCAGTGAATAATGACATTTTCAAGATGTAAAATGGAGTTTGTCTTTGACAGCTTTTCCTGTGAAACTCAATTCTGGGAAGAGGTTTCTCTCTCTCTCTCTCTCTCTCTCTCTCTCTCTCTGTCTCTCTCTCTCTCTTCTGTGTTAGAAAACTTTCATGATAAAGAATTTCAAAGTGCAAAGAGGAAGGCTCATGTTTGCCAGGAGAAAAGGTCCACAGTTTGGTTAGGTTTGTTAGAATCTTGACATTTCTCTCTGCCTCTGTCCTAGGAACGCTGCTGTGCAGAAAAGGATTCGGCTTCCACCTTTCTGTGACAACCGGCCATCGGCCCTGCACCCGCCAGGAAGACTTTATCAAATGTTGGGAAGGCAAATGCTTCCAGAAGGGGACCGGGTTTGTAATTCATGCCTTACGTGAATATGCAAAATTGGAGACCAAGTGAAATGGTTATGTTAGTACTTGATGAGGATTTAGTGAACCCTGAATACGATCGATTATCTATTTATCTGTCTATTACCTGTCATGGGTTCATCAAGTGCCTAAGTGTGTGTGTATCTGCATATGTTCATGTGGGTTTATTCTGCCACAGCAGTTTTTAAAACAAATGTTACACAAAAGACAGTATAGCATATTGTGTAATAACATAACCTATAGGCTGCTGTGTTTCTTCACAGTAGTCTGCTCTCAGGCTGTGGAGTATATTTCTTTCCTTTTACTTGGCCCACACTTACTCTGCAGAGAAGGTTTCTTTTTCTGCTTTTAATAAATACAAAACCTTTCTACTTAAAAAAAAAAAAAGCTTTACCATCTGTCCAATTTCTGTGTGCATACTGACCCTGTTCTTCATTAGCTAAGAGAAATTATACCTATCTCAGAGGGTGGGAATCCCTCAAAAAGGTAGTATTTTAGAAGAGGACTTGTCTCTAATAAACCATAAGCCCTCCCTAAGTACTTCCTGTTGCTACTGTTGCAAAAAGCACCTTCGTCTCTCTGGCATTCTCCAAAAGTCAGGCTGCAAGCTCAGGGTCTGGGTAACCCACATTCCTGCTACCATAGTGGTAACTTTGCCCATCAGACAACATGCTGGACAGATGTCTGCTTTTTAGCTCCAGTTCTTTGCTGTTTGGTGACCTCTTGTGCCCTCCTCAGGCCACATCCGAGGGCTGTCATTTAAAGAATGAATGCCTATGAATGATTAGCTGCTCTGAGGAGCGATCGCTAGGAAATATTCCGATTTATTTTCTGAAAAAAATCAGAAAACATTTCTGGGAGCAGGGAGTCTTTGAAAAACAAGCTTTTGTCTTTGTAATAAATCTATTTGTTTTGTCCTTAATTATTTAAGCAGGAGATATCCTTTAAAAGAGTTGGATAATAGGTTGATCAATGAGTACTATGTTATAGTTAGGAGAAAGAAATTATGGTGTTCTATTGCCCATCAGGGTAACTAGAAATTAATATACTGTGTTTTTTTAAATAAACTAAAAGATTTGAATGAAATGAAAGATTAGAATAAAAGATTTGAAAAGTTTTCCTTGTAAAGAAAAGAGACAAATTTAAGCTGACAGATGTGCTCACCCTAATTTGAACGTTATACAGTATACATAGTGATGAAAATGTCAAATGATAGCTCATAAATATGCACACATTTTAATGTGTCAGTTTTAGTTTTTTTCTCTCTTTTTTTTTTTTTTCTTCATACCAGGGATCGAACTCACGACCTCACGTTTGCCAGCCATGCGCTTGTGCTGCTGGGCTATATCCCCGACTCAATTAACGTGTCAGTGTAAAAAAGTCAAAAATTGAAAAACACACAAAAAAGATAAAAAGTTGAAGGGAAGTCTGACTGGCTCTTAGAATACCACTCTGTAAATCTGTCGCAGACTTGTTCATCTCTGGGGCAGAGAACAGGCCTCAGAAGACTGAGCCACAGCCAACAGGACACTAGGACAGGGGATGGGTCTCCCTCTGGACCACCAGGTGCCACGCGGAGGTCCCAGCATGGCCATTTTGGAGCAAAATGTACTTGGAACACCCGCAGCAGTGAGTGGGCACCACTGAGAAATGCTGTTCCAGGTCAGTCCTTCTGTAGCTCTTTGGACACTAGAAACATACAACACCCCTGACATCTCATGATGCAGGGATTTTGTCTGAGGTCTTCAGAGGCTCCTGCTCTGAGCCTGGGCTGGGGATGAAACCATGGTTTAGATTTTAGGAAATGACCTAGCTACCTATGTTTGTACTCAGTGCCAGGGGAGACATCTGGCCCATGAGACAGAATCACGGAGGAGACGGAGGAAAGAAGGTCCAGCTTCTTCTTCAGCAAGGTGCAGACCTATAGCTCTGACCGAGAAACAATTTAAAGGGAAAACAAGGAGATGAGGCCCCAGGCTAAAGTCTGCAGTCATGACCAAGGGAGGGTACAGGCTTTGTCTTTGGAAAGCCATGGCTGAAGATGGGCGCTTGCTTGGAGTCAGCTGTTGGTGTTTAGGGCAGAGACATTTTCTGTGCTGCCTTCAACCAAGCCCACTCATTTGCCACGTGGAATGCAGCATTGATTAATTAACTAATTTTTAAGACTTGGTTATGGCAACTGCCTCGCCTCCCTCCCTCCCGTCCCTCTTCTCATTTCCTCCTCCACACTGTGCCCGCTTGGTCTCTCAACTCATTGCCTCTGCTTTCCTTTTTCAAGCACATGAGTGTCACCCTGACTTGGCCTTAGAAAGGGACCTCTTGCCTCTGGACACTGAGGACTGTGGCTTGGTCCTGCTCTGTGCTTGGGATCCACTTCTCTGTGTCTGCCCTGCAACGGCGTCATCCTGAGTGAGTCCGGCAGGAGCAGGCAGAGCAACAGGAGGATCTGAGGATCGTGCTGAATTTAGGGGAGATAGCATGTGGTGAGGACGTGGGTATTGCAGCTAAGGGAAACTGAGGGTGCCATGGCTTGCTCAGCGTTGTCCACGGGTGTATCCAGTTCCTACTGTGTGCCATTTCTCATGTCAGGCCGTGTTGTGGGAAGTACAGGAGAAGGGAATAACCAGTCTCTGCTTTTGCAGTCTTTAACTTTATTTGAAGGAAAATAGCGGCAATGGGCAGAAATGTAAAATAGGGTTTCTTTAGTTTGGGCCTTAAAACTTCTCCAAAGCGTTGATGTTAAAAGTTTGGTCTCAAGCCGATGGCACAATCGGGATGCATTAGAAACCTCAAGTGGGCCATGTAGGAGGTCTTCCAGTCATTAGGGTGAACCACAAAGGGATTTGCAGATTCTGGTCTCCTTATCTCTCTTTTGGCCACGAAGTGAACAGGATTCCTCTGGGATGTGCCACTGCTATGATGCGTGGCCTCACTCTAGGCACACATGTAACAAGAATAATTGAGTCCAAGTTGAAACCTTCACAACTCCAAGCCCAAATAAACCTTTCTTCTTTTTAAACTGAGTTTTTCAGGTGTCTTGCTACAGTAATGGAAAGCTGACTAATACAAGGAAAAAAGTGGCAATGGGCAGAAATGTAAGACAGGGTTTCTTTAGTTTGGGCCTTAAAACTTCTCCAAAGTGTTGATGTTAGAAGTTTGGTCTCAAGCCGATGGCACAATCGAGATGCATTAGAAACCTCAAGTGGGCCATGTAGGAGGTCTTCCAGTTGTTAGGAAGTTCTTTTTAAACTGAGTATTTCAGGTGTCTTGCTACAGTAATGGAAAGCTGACTAATACAAGGGCATGACACTATGCAGAGTGTGTTGGTAGCAATTTTATGGGATCAGAAAGTGATGGAATGAAAATTATTTTGGTTGGTTTAAAAGATACAGACCTGGGGCAGGGCGTGGTGGTGCACACCTTTAATCCCAGCACTCGGGAGGCTGAGGTAGGCGGAGCGTTGTGAGTTCCAGGCTGGCTTGGGCTACAAGGCGAGTGCAAGATGGGCCTGAGCTACATAGTGCGACCCTGCCTCAGAAAACTAGGGCTGGGAGTTTGGCTCAGTGGCTTAAGTGCCTGTCTGTCAGGTGTCAGGTTGTGAGTTCGATCCCCGGTGCTGCAAAGAAAAAAAAAAAATACAGACCTGGGAATCAGAAGCTCTGAGTTTGAGTCCTAGAAACCCTATGTGACCTTGGGCTAGTCACTTCTATCTAGATTTGTTTCCTTTGAACAAACAGTTCAATCTAGATTTTATTGAAGCTGCTGCTTTCTGTGTATAAGGGATTCATGCATGTTATTACCCAGTTTCTATAACAGGTACCATTAAGACATTGTACAGACACAGGAACCCACCAGGAAAGGTCTGTCTGACAGCATGAGGTGGTTGGCTCTGTCTGGCCCGGACCTCATCATATCTTCTGGTTTCCTTGTGTCTTTCCATTGCACTAAATGCAGAGAAAGAGCGGTTTCTGTCCTCAGATTGTGAAGGAGACAATGTACATCTTGAAAGCAGATGCAAAGCAGTTATGTGTCCATGCACAAGCACTATGTGCTTGGAACTGGGTAGTGGGGAAGATAAGAAATTCAAAGAGAGCCAGAGGGATGAGATGACCCTGGAACTTGGCCTTAAGAGTTGGATGCAGTTTCAAAGACTGGGTGAATGGAATCTCTCAGACATCTTCCACAGTGAGAGAAAAGAGGTACAAGTATGGAAACAGGTGCTTAGTTGTGATGGAAAAGCAGAAGAGAAGCCAGAACAAAGCCAGCACAAGGGGAGAGTGTGCAGGCAAAGTTTACTTGACCACAGTCTTTCAGATGTAAGATGATGCAGACCTCCACCTGCACAAAGCATGCACAGATGCTGGCCCCCGCCCCTGGGAATACCCTGCAACCCAGCTCCCTAGCACACATGGAAAAGAAGCAAAAGTCCCTGCCTGGTCCCTGGCTCCAGCTCAGGCCTGTTTCTGACGCCAGCTCCCTGCTTTTCACCTCACATTCCATGCGGCAACTGACCCCTCTCTGCTGTGCTGATGAGTTCACCTTGGCCGTGATGGGACCCCATGGATTTTTGTGCCCAATCTGCAAATCCCTGTGAAATGACAGTCAGAGAGCATTAGGGTTGATGCAGCCAGGAATCCTTGGCTCTGCTGCCAGCCACTGTGCCATGGATTAGCTTTGTGCCCCTGAACTTTGTCTCCACTTCCACCTGTTCCCCCAAAGGGGCAATACCTGTGCGACTTCCTTCAGAGGGCCCATTTAAAAAATAAAATGAGATAGCATGCAGATGTAAGATAGATTTGGAATTGCTACTTGGCATTACCAATGTTTGGCTTCTTCAAGTTTTTGCCAAAGACTGAATCAGAGAGTTGAAATTATTTTTTGAAGACAACGACAACAAAAAGCAAGCAAACAAACAAACAAATACCCAGCAACAGTAACAGGGGAATCTCTGAAAATACGGAATTCTGCAATTCTCAGAAGTCAACACAAGAGGGAGCCATAAGCCCATACTAAAATAAATGTTGGTCTAGGATGCTCCCTTCCAATTTTAATGATTGCTTGGAATTTTGGGCCAAAGTGCTTCACCAATGTTCTCCAAATAGGAGTTAACAGCGGGAAGCTTACCAGGGTTGTCAGCTTGACCCTCAGTCTGATTCTGACCTTGTGCAATAATTCTAACTCCTGGGCTTTTGTCTAGCCTGAAAACTTCTTTCTTTTTAGTTCTAAAATGAAGGACCTTGTTTCTCTCTCTCTCTCTCTCTCTCTCTCTCTCTCTCTCTCTCTCTCTCTGTGTGTGTGTGTGTGTTTGAACCTTCTTTTTGTTTATAGACCTGATTCTCTACTCATCTGATAATCGACTTGACATATGTGAAGATTTTATGAAGCAGAGAGCAGTAGCTTACACAGGGCACAGGAAGGACGGGGATCCACACCCCAGCGCCCTGTGCTAGGGAGGGGCTGACGGTGGGAAACAGAGCTGCAGTCCGTGGTGCAGATTAGCAGTGGGAGCTCAGGCTGTGAGTATAGCTGACCCCTGATATCTTCAAGCGATTAGTTTCAGAATTCCTCTTCCCCTGCATATACCAAAATCCATGGATGCTGCAGCCCTTTTCAAAGTAGTGCAATATCTGCACATGATCTGTACACATCCTCCCATATACTTTAAATCATCTCCAGATTATTTATAATAGGTAGTTCGATGAAAACTATGCATATGGTGGTTATATTTGTTTCTAACTCCCTGAACTTCTGCTCTGGAATGAGGAAAGTTTGTTCCTGTCACCTGGATTTACCACGACCCGTCTGCACTCCAGCACCTTATCTTGTTTCTTTAATTACTCAAGAAAAGAGTAGCTGGCCAGGGGCTTACATTTCAGATTAATTGGCCTGACATCTGTTCACCCCAGTTTAGACGGAGGGTACACTATTCCTGCCTCACTGTGACTCACAGCTGAAGGTAATAATAGCATCATTGTCATCCCAAGGAAAGACCTGGCCAGAAATGAAGGAGATGGTTTTACTGGCTTATCGCCTTGGGATTTTAGCTTCTTCTCACACATATACATTTTTTTAATCTAATGATACATCTTTGTGGTACATTTACTAGTGGTTTTATTGATCTGTCAGAGACAGTCCATGAGAATTATAGCCCACAGAAGGCTGGGGGTGAGGCAGGGTCTCTAACATGGAGCTCAGACTGACCATTCACATTCTTCACCCCGAGACCGCAGCAGGTGTTCGGACAGGGCCACCCCAATTGTGAGGACCGGACCGTGGTGACCATGACAGGAGAGCTGGAGGTAGGGCTCTTCTGCAGGATGCACAGATCCACTCGGATGGACTCACTACTTCAAGACGTTGTATGTCTTCTGTTTCATACCAGAATAACGCACTTTCCCTCAGCCCTCTAATCAGTGTAGTGTGGAGATGTAAGAGCTCAAAATGAGCAAATTACCGAGATTTGAGCCTCAACAGCCCTTGGAATACACAGTCCTCGCTCTGATTTAACTCACAGTCGACCTTCACTAAGTGCTTCGTGTGACAGGCAAAGGCAACTCATCTTCTCAATCTGCCAAAACTGAAAGCATCAAATGTGCTTTTTTTTCCCTTTTAACTCTTTTAATTGGCTTTCTTTTCTCTTCGTGGAAGTAAAGGAAGGTTGAATTTTTCTCTATTCCAACTCCAAACAGTTGGTAGTTGGAACCTGAGGGATTGAGGGATGAATCAGGTACTTGGGAACAATAATTTAAAAAATATATTTTCAAAGGACTGGGATTTAGCTCAGTGGCATGACCGCCTACCTGGCAAGTGTGAAGTTGTGAGTTTGGTCCCCGGTACAAAAAAAAAAAAAAAAAAAAAAAAAAAAAAAAAAAAAAAAAAAAAAAAAAAAAAAAAAAAAAAAAAAAAAAAAAAAAAAAGAGCAAGGATATATTTGCAATTATAAATAACCCTGAGGAATACTTTTTGTATGTTTCCCAAATAATACCTGTTAACATTGATAGTATTAAGGAAGAAATACCCACCTCCACTCTCTGGAGTGGGAGTACAAAATTATGGAATGCTGGCAGGATGCACAAAGTTAAGTGTTTGTTCTTATGTGTGGTGACCTTCTGCAGTCACTCTCACTCACGCTTGAGGTTTCACTTTGCCATTACCATCGTCACTTACTATTTTAGAGGTTGCACTACTCAAAGTCCATCAGGCCCTGGTTTTAGATTTCATAGACTGGAAAAGAGCACAGCAGGAGTCCAACAGAAGTGGCTTTCCTTTGGAAGGTAGGAGTGCAAGCAGCAGAAAATAGGATGAGTTTCAGTAAGATGCACAAGACGCGAGCTCTGGGAGGCTGCGGGCTGGACCAGAGACCGCAGTGAGCAGGAACCGAGTGGGGCTGGAGCCGGCCCTGGAACCGCCCGGAGCAGCTTCCCACAGAGAGGCGTCTGCAGAGTGGTGGTGGTGCCCCTCGTGGAAGCTCAGGTCCAGACCCGGGAGACCCGGAGGTGGGTGGCAGGATAATGCGGGGTCTCTGGGGGGTTGTGCCGGACACGGGCAGCTGGGGCGGGCTTTCCTTCCCCAGGTAGACAGGAGAGCCGCGGGGTAGGGCATCAGTGGGGGTGTTAGGTAGGGCCCCGTGCTTAGGGGAGCCTTGGCCTTGAGAAGGAGGAGCACATGGAGAGGGCCTAAGAGCTGGGGATTGAAACAGAGGTGACTCCCAGGCCGAATCACAGCCAGTACTGGGCTCACAGATTTTGTCAAAGAATATCTTTAAAACAGAAAATAAATAAATAAATAAAAGCACAAAAAACCCAGATACGAAACGAACTTGTCAAATATTTTATTTAACTCATAATGAAATTAGAGAACCCCGAAGAGTTGACAAGAGGTGTAAAGGTGACATCACAAAGCAGGGCTGTTTATTGATCAGGAATACCAGATGAATTTGCAAATGATTGCAAGGCTGGGGCTTTTATAAATGGTTGGGAGGAAAACTTCGTCCCAACAGAATCCTGCGGTCTGTCTTCGGACAGAAGTTACTTGCAACACTGTCAGTCACCCACACTTTAGAGCTATAGCTCAATACTGTCAGTCACCCACACTTTAGAGTTATAGTTCAACGATCTTAAGGAGCAGACCCCCGGAGGCGGGGGGCTGGACTCAGGAGAAGCAGAGGCAGCCTCCTCCCGGTTTTCTGAAGCACGATTTTTCTTGCCCCCTGAGCAGTGTCCGGGCAAGTGAGGGGTCGCACTCCCTGCGCCCCGACTTCGGCGTTTGAAGTCCGCGCATCGAGATCGCCGTGGGGGTTCTCGGTGCCCGACTGCAGCCTGCGACCCCGAGGGCCCCGGGCCGGAAGGGAGCCTGGGGTCTGAGGCTGAGAGGGGAGAGGAAACCCGAGACCCTGAGTTTTCCGAGGTGGGGTTTCCACAAAGCCAAAGGCTGAGGGTCCTGGGGAGGGAGCAGACTGACTGCATCCGGCCCCCGGGGAAGCAGCGGGGTGGCCTCCGGGGGCGGAGCGAAGAGCCGATCAGAGAAAGTGCTGCAGAGTCCCCGAGTGAGCGACAGGAGTTTAGGGGGCCCTCTGGTGGCCATTTAAAGAACTGCAGAAATATTTGCACCAGGGAGACAAGGCAGAAATTGAACGAGGAGAAAAACACTTTTTGCGTTTTTAAAATATTTTTTACCAGTGTATGCTTATATTACAGAATAGTGACGTCTGTTTTGGGAAATTAGTCCATACATGTAACATATCTTGTTCATTTTCAATCCCTGAATCCCCTTTCTCTTCCTCCCCTTGATCCTCCTCCCCATTTCCAAGGGTGAGTCTGCTAATTCTCTGTCATCACTCCTTTATTTAATTCAGTGACTTACAGTTTAGATTGTTGGTATAAGAGAAAACACACAATGTTTAATTTTCTGATGCTGGCCTATTTTGCTTAGTATGATGATCTCAAATTCCATCTATTTTTTCCAGCAAAGTCCTGGAATGTAACTCAGTGGCTCAGAGGCCGACTGGCAAGCCTGAGGCCTGGACCTCGATTCTCAGTACCACACACAAAATTTTTTTCTGGCAATTAATATGATTCCATTCTTTTCATGACTGAGTAATATTCCAACATGTGTGTGTGCATTTGACACGTTTTTATTCATCCACTGATGAGTAGGTATTGTGAATTGTGGTGATAGGGAAAAATATGAGTGATAAAAGCAGTGGAGATTAAAAAAAGAAGAGGAAGAAGAAGTGGGAGAGGGAAGGTCCAGAGGAGACAAGTCCCTCTAGCTCCAAGGTTAAATGGTGGTAGAGTCTAAGGTTGAGGATCAGGCAGCCCCTCCGAGGACTCCCAAACCTCATTACTGCTGGACTAAATTGGATAAACTCTTCTTAGTGATAATTGCACACTACACAGGATATTAGTTCAAAATGAACTAAACATTTAAGAAAGAAAAATAGACAAAAAGTAAGTAGGACTTATTCAGAAATACAGCAAATGTGCAGAAAGAGTTGCAAAAGTCACTCGACCCCCACACCCCAGTGAATACCCAAGTGGTAGTATTTGTAAAAGCCACTGAATGAGGACTTTCGCTCCGACCCAGCATACCATGTTGAGTAAGTTTCAGGTGGTAAACCAGTTAGCATGAATTGAGTAAATTTGCTCAGGTACTGTGCAGTAGAGGAGCCACAGAGCTGTGCAGCGCTCTGACTACCAGCGAGCGGCGCCCTTTCTGTGGCACCCACCGAGAAAGATGCTCCTCCCTGGCCTGCAAAGACAACAGGACTCTGCACTGATGAGCGAACCCTGGAGGGAATTTAGCCCTGACTGCAGAGCGGGTTCCGGAGAGGAGACCTGACTGGGACTGCCGTTTCCTACGTGCAAGGTGGTGGCCACCTCTCTCCTCTGCAGAGCTGGGCCCTGCACTCTGTCCCTCCGTGGCGGGAGCTCTGGCCGGTTCCCTCACGGCAGCCACCCAAAGCCCATCTCGTGAGGACACTGGGTCAGAACGGCATCACCACGCCTTCTACTCCCTCTGGACTCTTCAGGTGCCTGCTGCAGATAAAAATCATCAGAGGTACTGTGTGGAGTCCACCCCTCGTTCTTCTGATGTCCTCTCACTGTCCTTTCTGCCGCACCCTCTGAACTATCTGCAAGCACAGAGATTAACCCTGCGGGAGTGACAGTGTGGTACTAACTGGCCAAGTGCAATTTCGCTCTTTGCTCTTTTCTCTGAATTTTCTCCTCTTCGTCCTCCTTCTTCATCACCTTCCTTTCCTCTGCTTTTCCCCCTTCTTCCTCCTCCTGATTTTCCTTTTCCTTCTTCTTCTGTTTCTGTTTCTCTCTGTGTAAATTTTGAGTAAGTGGTGATTGCTCTTGGATCCCTTGAATGTTTTCAGTGGCATGTTAGCACCTAGTATTTGTTATTTTAATTCCTTCCACTACTAATTAGTTTGCTTATCCTTTAATTTTTACAACGTGAAGACCACATTCTTCATAAATTAATAGCTGAGGTCAGAAAGCTGCTGAGGGCGTTGAAGAAGATGGATATATGATTAACTATAGTCAGCTGTCATACATGAATCAATATAGAGATGAAAAGTCAAGTCAGTTGTCCTGAAAGCTCTGGGAGGGAATAATTTAATTGCCTTGAAGGTCTGACCTGACCCTAAAGATGCAGTGACACTTTTAATTGGTTTTGAAATATGAATACATGAGTGAGGGCAAAAGTTTGAGGTGGGCCATTTACCATGAAAGGAGCAACACAGAGAATAAAACATATATACCTGTTACAAATCTGGGTGATGCAATGTATTTCCTTAGTGCACAAACCTGCAGTGTGGGAGAGAAAGCAAGAGCAAAAGGTGGGGGGAGGATGTTGGAAGGACAAGTTCTACAAGACTGGAGGGGTGAATAAGTACAGTATTTCAAGAGGACCTAACTACGTAACCTTTATTACTTATTTATTTTATGAAATCTTAGGGCACCATCAAGAATAGATTTGGAACTGAGGTGGCTCAGAAGCTGGTGGTAGAAAATGCTCTATTAATAATTTAGGTAGAGTGGCTGAAATCTTTAACCACCAGTATGAGCAATAAGCACTAAGAGAATGGACTGGGTGTCAAATAAGCCCCAGGCAGGAATGCTGATTCTACATTACTTGGGGCAGCTTAATTTCTCTTATTTGGGGTTTTGTAAGTAATAGTTGGGAGGGTTCAATCAATTGAAATGTATAAAGTGGTAATTGTGATGGTTGGCACACGATAAGAACCTCTACTGTCTGGGGGTGAGCAGCGGGAAACATGAGGAATGAGAGTCAGAAATTTGGGATCTATTCAGCATAGCATCACCAGGGGCTTCACCTAGTGGTTTCCTGGTGAGAGAGAGGCTAGTTTAAGGACCTATTAGAAAAATACACCCACAAAAAGCATAGAGAGCAAGGGAGGGAAGGAGGTAGGAGTCTGAGGTTCTAGGCTTCAGGTGGAGAGTGATTGGTGATGGTCCCGTTGTTGAAATGTGATATTTAGGTATAGGGGACGTGGTGTGGGTGGAAGCTTGACGTTAGCTTTGAGACTGAGTTGCTTGCAAACTGTTCAGATGAATTTTTTTCATAGATGTTTGTGATAGTTAACTGATCCTGTCGGTTTGAGCAAGAAACACCCAACTAAATTGGATCGGTATAATTCTGGATATGGCTGAAGGGATTTTCTGAAAACAGAAGACCCGCCCTGGATAGGATGGAAACCTGAAGGCAATAAAAGGGAAATGAAAGAAGCCTCGTTCATCAAAGACCCTTCGGCCCCCTGATACCGACTCACATGGGACCCTACAGTGAGGTGCAGGCCCCGAATGGATCCTTCTTACCTCCAGCGCACAGACAGCCCTTTTGCACTTCTCCACACCTGGCCCTGCAGCTGTCCGTTGTAAGACAGTGTATGTCCATCCTTATGTTTGTAAATATCTTGCACTAAATTTGTTTCTGTAGTGAACACTGACCGATACTTTAATAGGTTTAATAATGTTTAATAAGTTTGGGCTGAAACTCAGATTAATAATGAAAGGTACGAATGCTTCTATGAGACTTCAACACCCAAGAGTGGTAGCTGAAACTGTGGAAAGTGTGGGAGTTAAGAAGAAAGAATCTAAGCATTGAGGTCACTGACACAGCTACGGGGTGAGTAGGTTACATGTAGGGAAAAGGACACTCAGTGAGGAGCTCCCTGGGGGACAGGAAGGGTAACCAGACATGGGAATAAACATGGAAGGAGCTGCTTTCAGGAGTGAGCATTCAACTCAGAGCAGACTCTGCTGAACATGTTGAAAAGTTACAAGATGGTAAGCATAGCATCTACAAGAAGTGGTCTTCTGAGTCCTTTCATGAATATTTTCAGTAAATTTGAGGGCAAATATAGGCAATTATTGAGGATAAAGGAATAGACCACTTTTTAAAAAGCACAGTTGTAAAGGAGGAAAATAAGGTATTTCTAAGTTCAGGATTAGGTAGGTTTGAAGGTAGGAGTTTTAGAATTTGATAGTGACGGGCTAGTGAGAGAAAATTGGTAAGGATCAGAAAAGGGGCAAGAGGTTATAGGAAAAGGCTGATTCCAGAACATGAGTTGAAAGATACCTCTAGCTAGGCAGAGGTGGGATGCAATTATTGGTAAATTTTAATATTTAAATATTAAGATTTAAATATATATATAGATTTGAAGGAGAGAAAGTGAAGGAGCTCAGACCCAGGAGTCAATCTTTTTTTTTTGCTGCAATTATCAATAATCCCACTTTTAGAACTTATTTTCTAGTTACTATCTGTTCTCCACAAAGTAGCTGTGTGATCTTGAATAGTTAACCTGAAGACAACTCAGTTTCCTCATCTTTTAAAGGGAGATGCTATGAGTTCCTACATCCTAGGGCTGGATCAGCATGGTGCTGAGTGTGGGTGGCCCACCTGAGGATTGTTGCCAACATAAAAGGGCAAGTGAATTAATACATGGAAATTAGTTAAAAGCAAACCCAGACATAGTCTTACTTCAGGCTACAATAGCTAAATACAGTGCTCCTGCCTGGGTCACCTAAACAAGCACACATCTCCATCAGTTTAAGAAGCTGCCGAGTCCAACATTAAAGTGCCAAAATGTGGAGTCTGATGAAGGCCTCTTCCTGCTCTGCAGGCAGGTGTCTGCTTAGTTTATCTCCCTGTGGCAGAAATGAGAGGAAGCAAGCTGTCTCCTGCCCCTTTTAATAAGCCCATTAATCTCGTGAAGACTGCTCCTCATAAACTAATTACTCTCCAAGGGGCCTGTCTCTAAATATCCCCACAATAAGCACTGGGTTTTGTACATAGGGCTTTTGAGGGTACATAAACATTCAGCTCATAGTACATAGTAGATCTGTGATATACATTCACTGCTATTAAGAGTGATGGCAAAATCTAAGCCTAGAATTTGTCGAGAATTATTAAAGGAAGGAAATTGGGACTGGAAAGGAAAGATGAACCTTAGGTGGTGGGTTGATAACTGGTAGTTAACCTGTGATACAAGCTGAACTGGATCAGCATGGTGCTGAGTGTGGGTGGCCCACCTGAGGATTGTTGCCAACATAAAAGGGAGAACCAGAGGAGAAGGGTGTTGTTATTTGGTGCTGTTGGTTCTCCTGTCGCCATGAGTTCTCCTGGGGGAGCTTGTCGAGCCTCTTTCCTGATATAAACTTGGCTGTTCTCATCATCAAAAGAGCCCAGGATCTTGTTGCAGAGAATGGCTGTGGTTCACTTTGGGGGAGCTCTGGTCCTTTGAGCATCGCTTCCTGGGTCCGGAGGGGAAGATGTGAGCTGTTCAATCTCTAGGAGAAGCTTGTCACGCTGGCTTCCTGATATGAACTCAGCTGTTCTCATCACTGGAGGATCTTGGGACCTCACTGTTGCTGAGGATGGCTGTGGCACTTTTCAGCGGGGCTCAGGTTCTTGCTTTGAGTGTTGCTTCCTGGCTCCAGTGCAGAACTCTCAGCCTACTGGCACAGATCTTTCATCCCTCTGGCACAACCTTTGTAGCTTCCACCATTGACCCTTGAGCCTTTCTAGTTTAGCTCCAGGAAACAGACTTGCATGAGACATTATAGTGGGCTCTAGGCCTCCAGATGGACTTGTGGGGGGCATGGTCATGGGTTCTAGGTCTTCAGCTGGACTCATGTAGGGTATTACTGTGAGATTCAGGACCTCAGTGGGATTCCTTGGGTCTTAGTGTGTGGACAGATTTTCTGCATTTCTTATTTTTAACAGTTTGGGTGACTATTATAAAATAATTCTATAAATTATATGTTTTGTATTGTCTTGTTTCCCTTGCAAATCCCTGACTACAACACTATTGGAAATAAAAGATCAAGTTCTCCAAGGACAACTGAAAGATTTATGGAGATCACTCTGCATCTGCTATAGAGGCTCCAAGTTCCCTGGCTTCCACCAGGGTAAGGTTCTTTGGACTTGCTTGATTATTGGTGGATGTAAGAATCCTTGAAGCAGTGCTTGGCCAATCTGCAGCAAGTCAGCTTGATTGCTACTTATTCTGCTGACCTAGGTGCCAGGAAAAAAGTTGAAAGCCTTTGATTCATTTTAAAATTTAATTTAGAAATAGACTGGCAGATTTCTTTGGATATAGTACTAGAATTTGCATGCAGGTTAGAATGCTAAGGAATTTGAGATTTTGGACCATATGGCTAAAAACCAAAGTTTGGCATGCTACTTGAGTTTCTAATGAATATTTCATTTTGTGCACTTTGTCAGATTTATTGGCTTTATAGACATCTAGTTAGATGGAATTAAAAAGAAAAGGGCAGTCACTTGGTGAATTGGAGAATTTTTGAAATATTTGTAAATTAAAATTATGACAGCAGTGTTATACAACTGTAGGCAATGATTATGAAAATGAAAATCGCCCTGTGGATTTTATGCCCATGTCACTAATGATGTGTGGGCATCGTGGAAAAGCAAGCAGAAAATGAGCAATGTTAAAATGATTAAACAGCAAGGGACGGTGAATTAATATTGTAAGCAACTGGGAGTAACGACTGAAAATTGTCAAAAAATATTTATATAAAATTGTAGAATGAACTAAATTTTGTTATGTACATAGGCTATGTATAAACATTTGGTGTTAGGGAAAACCTAGTACAATAGTGTCAATCTTTTTATTGGGTAAAAGTTTTAACATTATTTGAGAAATTCCCCATCTAGATATAATCAAGTTGAAATTGGAAAATAAAAAAAAAATTTAGAAGAGATTTCCACAGTTATTATAGCTCATTAAACTCCTTAGAACTTTGTTGTCTAAACATTATGAGTGGAGAAATCATTTTGGTGATTTGTAATTAGAGTTTAAAAACATTGAATAAGACAGCAAATATCAGAAAGCTAAAATTGTATACTTTAGTTTCAAATATGTGTGTGCTTTTATAGGATTTTGGCATAAAATGAATAACCTATTACAATTTTCAAAAGTTTGAAAGAGAATAATTGGAAATTAGAAGAGATGGAAAATTGAGAAGAAGAAATTGGAAAGTAAACCTAACAATGAATTATTAGAAAATCTTACCAGTGAATCCAATGATTATTCACTACAAAAGTGATCATTAAGTGATGATTGATAAAGTTCTTGAACATAGAAGATTTAGGATAAATATCCAAATTGGACTTTTCTTTTTTAGATGATGGCGTGGAGTTTAGTATTATTGCTGGTTTGGGTTTATTATTACTAATACTACTGCTTCCCTGGGTGAAGACGTAAGAACTGCATATCCTTTGACCTCAAGAATGAAGGAGCTAAAACCAACACTTGGAAACTGAAAATATAGCAATTTGGGAAGCAGAGCACATGCACTTTGTCGAAAGAGCCAGAAGCTACTGAAAACAGAGAGAATATGAGCAAGACAGAGGGAAACTCCACTGCTGTTGTCTCTCCTTTTTCTTTCCTTCTTTCAAGTAAGCATTGATTTAGCCCAATTAGATGATATTTAATATGGGGAATGCAGACTGCACTCGTCTAAATGGAAAGTGTCATGTTATCTATGTTATATTACTAGTTCATTTTACTAGGATCAATTAATGGCCCAATGTGTAGAAAACTAATTTCTTACTCTGTGAGGCTTGAGTGACGTGCCCTAGAGGGTCTCTGGCTTGTGTCTTTCTGAGATATTAGAACACATTTTTGAGGGCGGTTTGGAATGGTGACTGCGTCATCTTCCAGGTCATGAGTTCATTTGGGGAAGAGGCCAGTTGTGTTTGTCTGTGAGGTGACAGGACTTTGAACAGTACTCAGTTGCCCATGGTAGGACAGTAAAACAATTGACTAACCTGAACAGTTGAATTAATCTGAAAACAGAGATAGCGACTAACAGAAAATATTAACAATAACAGGAGTCCCAAACACCTAAAAATTATCAAACACATACATTAATTAAAAACAATGTAAGCCTGATATCTGATTACCCAATGGTTTCTCATACCTTGAATACTTGTTTTTCCTGCTTCCTGAAAATTGATGATAGACTTCATCAGTTAGGAAAACTGATGTCTGCTAAGTGGCGTACTTGACTCTTTAGTCTTCTTTATTCCTTGGTGAAGTGGGTAAGGCCTAGTGATTTAGAGCAGTATCTACTTTCAGAGTCCATGGATGTTGAAATTTTGTCAGGTGATTTCTACAAGTTATACATCCTCTCAAATCAACGTGACTTGTGAAATAAAGGGAATGTTAGGTGACATGTCTGAATAGTTTTGTTACAGAGTTCCAAGACAATTTTTGCAAGTTTACAGTCGTATTTTTTTGAGGTGGGGGGATACTCTTGGCTCTATTTCTCTATGTTTATTATTTGGCTTTAATTCCATTCTAGTTAAAAATTCTGCCACAGTTCCAGGTCTTAAATTTACACACTGAAATGTCCAAATGACATGTCAAGTGTGTACCATTGATTCTTATGTCCCAGAAATCCAGTAATTTGTTTCTATCCTATTTGTTTAGAATCCTTGGTCTACACAGTCACCTGAGAAACACACATTTGAGTGAGCAGAAGAACTAAGTAGACTTATTTAACTAAAGCTGAAGAGTCTATCCTGAAAGTTGAGAATGGAAACAAATTCCTTGCAACAGCCTGGATCAGTCAGGAAAATCAGGTCATTGCCTTTCTCTTTTTACTTTCGTATTTATACAGTAGAGAAATAATGTCATTTGCCTTGTGATTTTTAGTTCCTCTAGATGTGGTTGATTGCACAGCTTCCATTTCCCATGCTTCCAACAAGCTGGGCTGTAGGGCTAGGATGAGGGGGCAAGTGTTTATAGCGCAGTGCCACTGACTCTCACAATTTTTACCAAGATTTGCTAGATTAAAAAAACAAACTAACTAACTAACTAACTAAAAACAAACCCATTTTGTATTTGCTATGTTCTCTGCAGACAATTTTTACAGACTTACAATTTAAAAGAAATGATTTTGGCACAGTGAGTCCATACAACTTCCCATGCTGCCTTTTGCAAATGGAACTGTGTGTTATGGTGGACATGTTTAGACTTTTTTCTGCCATGATTTGTGTTTACACATTTGTCCCATTTTTATATGCATTTTGGGGGTTAAATTCTTTGTTGTTATTTTTTTTTTGTTTCTTATCAGATGATTTTCTCTCCATTTGTTTAGAATTTATATAATGTAATTCTTTTAGTGGTTATCCTTGAAATTTTACCACATGTGGTTTACCTTTTTGTAGGTAAATAGATGCACTTTGAGACCATAAGGTAAAGTGAAATAGATCAGGCACACAAGCTTAAATATGACATAATCTCTTTTACATAAGAAACCCAAAGTATAAATAAAGAGAAAAATGAAAATTAGCTAATAGGAAACAGAGAGTTAGATCTCTTGTAATGAGAAGGGGCCTGAGAAAGAAGGAGGCTTGAGGGAGAAGAGGGGTAAGGGGAAGTGAAAAAAAGGAAGATGTATTATGTGCATGTATCAATATCCCTTGAAGAATGTAATCATTATGTATTACAAATATGTACTAATAAGGATAAACATTAAAAAATAAAAAGAGTAAAATTCCATTAGTGCTTCTAAACTAGACTTTATTTTGCCCCAGGGGATATTTGGCAGTGCCTAGAAATATTTTCTACGTTAAAGAAGGGGTAGAGGTGTGCATTTGCTGGAGGACGAGAATGTTGCTAAATACCCTACAATGGTCAGGGGAGCTCCTCACAATAGAATTGTCCAGCCAAAATTGTCATCAGCTGAGGTTGATAAACCTTGAGTTAAACAGCAGTTTAATTCCCTGCTTGATCAATATGAAGCCCTTAGAGTCATCCTCCTTCTTTATTTACTCTGTAGCTCTCTCTCTCTCTTCTCTCTCTCTCTCTCTCTCTCTCTCTCTCTCTCTCTCTCTCTCTCTCTTTTTTGTTAGATCTCCTACTCCGTTCTTTTCCCTGTAGTCTCTGTTTATCATTATTATATACTGAGACTTTCACTGCCTTTTGGTGAACGCAGTCATGTAACTTGCATAAAAGTTTGATGTTCCACTTGGAGAGCATACCTATTAAAAAAATAGTCAGTTGCATTTACCAGACCAGAGGTTCACAAGACAAATTATGGAAAGGGCAATACCCTGTGTTGTCACTTTGCGAATTGTGCTTTTGCAGTAAACTTCAGCTGACTAATGGTCAGCACCATTAGCCAGCTCCGGAAGACTATAAAGTAACAGATGCTGGTGTTTTCCAATAGAAGTCAAGGTGGTACATTGGGTCTGTTTTACTGTTTTGCCGGTATGATTTGCTTGCCTTGGCAGCCAGATTTTGAATTCAGATTTTTAAAAATAAAGCTACTTCTAATTCTTCTAGACACTGATGGGTCAACTCTGTGAAACACCGGTGTATAATAGCAAGAACAGGTGCTTGATCCTGCCTTATTAGTGGCCCCTCTTGCCGAAGGATGGGAAGTCAGCGCTGTCAGTAGGTGCTATGCAGGCTGTCAGGTGTAATAGCTCATCTTTGACTTCCTTTGTTTTGGGAACCTATTCCTGTCAGAATTGGAATAAGTAATTTGAACACTTTAGTTACAGCCAGCAGAAATAGAATCAATACATGCCAAGATTAACTTCAGTGATTAATCCCGGAATCAATGAACCAAATGATTATCATTTCTGTCAGCTGAAGATTCTGGGATGCAGAATTGTGATTAAGGAGGTGCGTTAATTTTTATCTGCTGGCTTCTGCAGCAGCTGTATCTGAAGCCACCGATTTTCACTTCCCTTGCCCTGCAGTTGCTCCAGTGATAGCTTTTTGCTGCAGCCAATTCCTGTGTCACATGGTACGGAGCTCAGAAGCCAGATCTGACAATAATGAGAGGCAGAGCCGACTTAGTCTGGGCTGCTAAATCTCCAAGCATAATGCCAAGCCAGTGAAACTTCTAACTTTTAAATCAGAGTGATTATTCTGACTGTGTGATGGGTAAGTGGGTATATTTCATGGCCTTTCAAAGAAAAGCAGAAGGTTGGAGGGAAGTCTGGAAATATAATTGCCTAACAAAAGTCTCCAGGCATTAGCCTATCTGGGAATAAGAACCATTTTCGTAGAAGTGCTTCCCAGGGGAGACAACAGATCGAGTGAACCCACACAAGCAAGGGGACCGAGGGCCCATTCTGTGCCAATCACAGTGCTCAGCTTTCTGTGCATGCTATTTAGAAATCACAGGCAATCTCTGTGGTCAGTGCTCTTCATGTCCTTGTGTAGCAGATACAGAAACTGACACTTAATGTGAACCTGGCCCTTTCTTTATTTGCAGATGCTCATTTAAGGTCATCTAGGTATGGATAGGAAGAGATGGCTCTTGTTATAGGTTGAATTGTATCTCTTCCAAAAGATACATTGAAGTTCTGATTCCCAGAGCTTCAGAATATGATCCTGTTTGGCAGGAGGGTCATTGCAGATGAGATTAGGTAAGAGATGATCATACGGGAGTGAAATGGAGCCCTAATCATGGTGACTGGTGGTGTATCGAGAAGGCAGCAATGGAAAGATAGGCAGAGAGAGAGAGAACCCTGTGAAAATGGAGAATTGCAAAGAAAATCTAGAAACAACGGAACACCAGCAATTTCCCCAAATCATTTTAGAGAGGGAATGGTTTTATTATCAGCTTATTTTCAGACTACTCTATATTTATGACAAAATACACTTCTCTTATTTTAAGCTACCTATGTACTTGGACTCTGATGATATCCCAAGGAAAGACTTGGGTTAAATGTGCTTACATGTATTCCTGTATTTTTGTAATACCTATTAAAACAAACAAGAAATACTTAATCCCTAAAAACTTCCGTGTACAGAGTCCAACGTCAAGAATGATAGTGAAGACAGAAACTTAACCTATGTGATATGCCGACGTAATCTTTATGGGGTGTGGGTGTGTATATCTGTATGCACACATACTACTAGGTAAGCACTGTCTATTCTGAGAGGAAATGAGCTCCATTCCTACAGTTCAGTCTGTTTCAGTTGTGAAGTCCTATTTGATCTGAGCTTTGTGACCTCTTGGGAAATGTCAAAACCTTTTTTCTCAGTCCCCTATGAGTAAAGTGGGAAGGATGATAAGAAAGAGGTCAGTGTAAGCAAATTCATGCAGTGTGTTTAGCACAGTGCTGGGCACAGAAGCATTCCACACATAAGATATAGAATGTTATCTTTGTGACTTTAGTAACTCTGAGAGACAGGTATTGCAGTCTCCCTTTTCTAAATGAGAAAATGGAGCCTCCAATGTCCCAAATGATTTTCCTAGGACTTCAGAGACAAGAAATGGCAAACAATGTCCATGAGCTGTATGTGCAACTCTCCAAAGTCAAAGTTATGTCCTTTCCACTGCCACGCCTCCCAAACCAGAGCACATAACCTTGTCTGGTGAATGAGAGGTTGGCACCCAATAGGAGATGATCACAAGTTCCAGACAGTGTCTATGAGTCCTGTGCATAGCTTGACCATCAGCTGAGACTGATCTCTTGCTGGGACATTCATGAAAGAAGGTCCCATCTTTATCTGTGTCAAGACCATCTATGAATCTGACTTTTTTGTGGTCCTGTAACTTGGGAGAGCACTGTACTTCAAAACTCAGAAGGGCACACCAAGGGGAGTTTCAGAGGAAGATGGGTAAGCTCTCTTTCTTCTCCCATTAGGTTTATGAAATTGCGTGATCTGAGCCTGAATATCAATATTTTTAAAAGCCTTGTTGGCTAGAAATGCCAAGATAGTTTTTTTCTTGTTGCTCTAGGGATAGATATTTTTTAAAGGTGTAGGGAGGTTAAATGTAACATTTTAATGGGCCCTTTGGTGATACAAAGGCAAAACCCAAGACAAAGTCTAGCTTCACAGCAGAGAAATTCAAGACAACATGGAACTAAGTATTTAATGTGTAACAATTTAAACATAATCCCTATTGTGGCCTGAATTTCAAAGTGAAAAGGGGAGATGGGCACTTCACTGTTAAACATTATTCACAAACACACACATGCATAAACACACACACATACACACCCCTACCCTGATAACCACCACCACCGTGCATGCTGAGCAATCAGGGGAGTGGGTTAAAAACAGTCAGAGGTTCCAGAACCAAAGAGCGCTGCTGGTGATGGAGAAACACAAAAGCCATTTCAAATCAAAGGCTCCTGAACTCTTAGCCTCAAACCACTTTCCTGATAAAATTACAGCGCTTGTTTCATTTACATCCATATTAACTTTTAACCTCTGCACCATTCCAATAGTAGAAAATTAATCACAGAAGTTAATAGTGTGAGTCTGGGGGGGGACCCTGAATTACTGACAACGCCAAATGCCAGAGGTGTTTAACAGGAATGTGGTTTCATCATTGTTACATGACACCATGTATGCAACTTCCAAACGTAAGAACTCTTTCAACACTCTCACCTAATATAATGCATTGAAAACACACCTCCTTGTTAAAAAATAATTCTATTATGTATAAACATGGTCTTGAAAATTGCTGTTGAAGAATTCCTCAAGCACCTTGTCTACTAATTTTAGTTAAGACTTCTCTTGATTATGTGACTTTGAATATACAGAGAGGGAATTATTTTGAAAATTTTACTCTGTAGAACCCTCTAGATTTGAGCCGGCATTCAGGATTAATAGATCTGTGACAGCAATATTTTCTGATATATCTAAATATGCTTGTTGTGTAAGAAAAACTCCATGGTGTGGGCCTTCGAAAGCATTCTTTGCTGTTAAGAAGAGGGCCAGGAGGTGGCAATGTGTCCCTGAAGTTTCTTGTTCACGAAAAGCCCCCATTCAGGCTGGAAACAAGAAATGCACAAATGTTTCTGTGCTCTGTGAAAGGTGGAAAGTGGCTGCCGAGTTCCTTTCCCCACACAGATAAGGAAGGTTGGTAAAGTACTTGATCTCAGGGTTTTTGTTTTTTGGGAGGGAGATGGCTTCTTTCTGCTCATGGGTACTTGCTAATACCTCAATGCCCCCAGTTATTTTTCAGGACCTGTTTTGCAAAACCCTTCCAGAGCCACCCAGGAATGAAGTGTGTGCACTCCAAAAATAAATAAATAAATAAATAAATAGCATCTTCCAGCACACTCTCATGATAATGAAAAGGGTGTCCAGGGAACGTGGGGCCTCATATATCTCCATTGCTTCAGATGATGAAGCATTTCCTGGGAGACGCTCAACAATAGGAGGTCAGGAACTACAGAGCTGGAAGGAATCCTGGCCTTCATCACCAATTCCCTCATTTCACAGAAAAAAGGAATGGAAGCAGAGAAGTAGGACTCAGTATCAAAGGGTGGGGACTTCAAATATTTGTCATAGCCAAATATCCTTAGCTCCATGTTGCATGCTGCTGAAGATCCATTTGAGTAAAACTGGTAAAATAAGGAGAAGATCTAAAAAGAAGTCAATTTCCAGGATTTTCTCTATAGTGGTTTCTTCTGTCTTTTTCTACACACAGGCTCACTTCCACTTGAGGTGGACCCTTTTGGTAATAGGGTAATTCAGCAGTTACCAGTTTTAAGGGCACATTATAAATATCTTGGGTTGGTGTAAAACCCTCCTTAGTAGAGACACACGCAATTTCTGATTGATTTGATTTGATCCCTGGTTCCCTCTGCCATTCCCACAGGTTGTTTAGATATCAATCATTCCTCTTTACTGTGGGATAACACTTGTCTTTGATACCACTTTTGATTCTCCATTTCATCCTTAATCTGTCTTGTCACCATATAGATGAATTCCTGATGTTGGCTAACTTGGCCCTCATTTAAATGACAAATGTTTAGAGTGGTCTCTTTATTTTTCTGACCAATGCTAAATAAAAAGTACTTGAAGTAAGATACCATGTAGGGGAAACACAGGAGATTCAATGAGCCAAGAAGAAAAAAAAAAAAAAAAAGAAAAGAAAAGTAGATTCATGCAGTACAAGTATAGTGACACAGGCAGCAGTGAGATTGTTGTGGATGATAGTGTCAGAGGGGAGATTTATTGTGGAGTGACATCATGACCCTGGAGAAAGAAGGACAATGGCAAATGGAATACTCGATAACCCAGATGAACCAGAGGTGAGATTACTGTGAGCAATGGTAGAGTTCTCAGTTACTTGGCAAAGAGGTGGAAAATGGGTGGAGCCCTGGGTTCTATTCCCAGGATTGGGAAGGGAAAAGAAAAAGGGAAAGAATAAAAAGCATCCTGGGCACCTGCTGAATGAACCTAAGTCAGAATTGGGAGACATGTAACGTACTTGGCTGTGTCTGATGCTGCCGAAGTCATAAGCCATGAATAAGTTGGAAACTAGGAATAGCAAATTCATTTGAATGTCTTAGGAGTCATTTGTAAGGCCCTGCCCTACATCTGGTGCTTTGTTGTATATCCAGTATTTTTTTTTTTTTTTTTTTAGTACTAGGAATTGAACTCACAACCTTGCGCTTGCTAAGCAGGTGCTGTGTCACTGAGCTATATCCCTGGCCCTGCATCTTGCATTAAAGATGTGGGGAATGTGGATTTCACCTTATCCCAAGACAAGACAAGAGAATGTATCTGGACAGGAAATTTCTTAAAATTTGATAGGTGACCAAATAATGGAAGGAGAGGCTAATGAAAGGGAAACTAGGGGATTGTCCTTCGTCATGCATATGTGCCTTGAAAAGTTAGTTCTCTATTTCCATTTCTGTTTTGCTACAAAAGTATTTTATTCCAGATGTGGCCTTTACATGTTCAGTCAGGAGGTAATCCTCACTCTACATAAGGATATTAACCTTCTTAGCCCTAAAATTATCCTCCTTTCAGAGTTATTTTGCTTCTGAGCAATGTAAGTATCTAATCAGTGGCCTTGCATGGCTGAGCGGCATGGAGAGGGTCCGTAACAGTGAGTGCACTGTTGAAATCAGCACGTTCCAAACGCACATCTCTGATTACTTTAACTACATCGCTAGTCCCAATGTCCTTTTTTTGACTAGATGCCAACATTTCTCTTTGCATAAGAGAATCCCTGGCAGTAGGGATAGAAAAGGTTCAGCATCTGAAAAGGACTTTACACTTTGAAATTGGAACCTGAAAGAAGAAATCTCATGATTTGGTCAAAGACCCAGTGTATATCAGTGTTTGATCCGCACATGAAACTAGAACCTCTGGACTCCCCAAATCTTTGATTCTATGGCACTTTTTCTGCAAATGGTGTCTACTATGCCAAATTCATGATTTACTGCTTGCTTTTCTTGAAGAAAGGCTTAAATTTATTTGAGCAGAGGCATGCACCAAAATGAAATAGCAGTTTATTATATGAAGCAAGGAATATTCTGAATGTATAATACACCTCTCAAGGTCATAGGTGGTTTTGTTTTCTAGCGCAGAAGCTATTTTGCCTATCTTGCCATGTGACTCACTTGGAATCACGACCTATATTTTGTGCCTGCAATTCAAGAAGTGTCTTCATATTGCAGACCCAGCTCCTGCTATGAAGCAAGCAGCTGTGGGATAGCCAGGGCGATGTGGTGCTCTGCTGGAAAGAGCCTTGACCCAGCTTTCTCCACAATGGCTATGGCTCACCTTCTCTTTGCCACGGTGTCAGTTTTCATTACCTTGACATTTCTCATGCTTTGATGTGTGATATGAAATGGTAGCCTTTGGCAATAGATGGGGAAATGAGGCTTCACGAGGACATAGAGCGCTTGCCAAAGGAAAGGTGTGGAAAATGGATGTGACAAGGTTATTCAGACTGCTTTCTTAAGGAGTTTCAGCTCAGCTGTACGTGATGACGCTCTAGGCTTCTGCGTCGCCGTGTTGATTACAGGGGTATCTGTGCTTCCCCCTATGAATCTGTCGTAGCTGCTTTTGGCATCACTAAGTGAGAAGTGCTGCCTTGTAGGGAAAACAAACTATTCACCCAGGAAAGCTGCATCAACACTGTTTATTTCCATTTCAGTTCCTGAAACCTCAAAATTGCCAGGGTGAACTTTCGTTTTCATATAACTATTGCAGACTCTCTTTTCACAGGTTTTATTCTGTTATTATTTAGTGAGAGTCTGTACACACTAATTGAAGAGTTTATTCATCTCTCCTCTCTTTCAAGTCAAATAACAGTCATAAAAATGCAAAGACAACACTGCATGCCCTCCCTTAAGATGTTTTAATACAAAGAACTTGCTGCTGGAGTGTGGAGGTTATAGCTAGAAATTCAATACAAGCTTCCAGATCCCCGTTTTGATCTGGTTTGAGATTGCTATGTACTGAGCCCAGTCTTTAACTTGGGTTTTAGCAGTAGGCTATTTTGTGTAAGTGGGCAATGGCAGCACAAATTCAAATGTTGGTTCTGTTTGTTCTGAAGATTGTGTTCAGCCAGTATTTAGAGGAACACTCTGTGTGTGTGTGTATGTGTGTGTGTGTGTCTGTGTGTGTTTGCCTGAAATCTGCTTCTGTCCCTGTATTGGTTTTCTCTTGCCGCAGAACCAATAACCAGAAATCTAGGGACTTAAAACTTTAACACAGACTTATCCCAGGGTTTGCATGGGTCAGGTACCCAGGCAGGAGTTAATTGGGCTCTGTGCTGAAGGTTTTATGAAGTTGAAATTAGGGTGTTGGCTGGGGCTGTCATTTTGTCGGAATTTTTTTTAGCTAGTTTTAACTCCCATGTTTGGTGACAGAATTCATTTTCTTAGAGATAGAGGGCTGGGAACTCTCAGTTCCTAGGGATTGGCCCTGTCTTCAAGCATTTGACAATAAAGCAGTTTGTATTCTTCAAGTCAGAAGAATACCTCTGAGGTTTGAACTGCTTCTAAAGGCGTTCCTAACTGGGGCTGGCTAACACAGGATCAACTCTTTTCTGATTAACTCAAAGCTTACTGACTAAAAGCCTTAATTACTATCTGCAAAGCCTCTTGACCTTTGCCATGGTCTACTGACTAGAAGCAAATTGTAGCTTCTAACCCTCACTCAAGGGTGTATGCCATGGGCTGAGGACTGTGAGGGCTGTAACACAGCTCTGCCCATCACAGCTTTCATTACTCTGCCCAAACTAGGGGCTGTCATCCTTCTGTGTGCCAACTCTGGTGGGCTCTCACTTTCCCTGTGGCACATAGTTCTGCTAACCATTCTCCTGATCCTTCTGAAGGTTGCCCTGTGTTGCTCTTTCCCAGTTTTCCTACTAGAGAAATACAGATCAGAGAAAGCTGAGGTATTTGTGGTCAAATAGAACTGAGTCTCAGTCCCAGCTCTGCCTTTACTAGTAACATCCTGCTGCTGCTCATGTGATGCTGATTGGATTCAGAAATGCAAAGAAGTTTGTTCGATGTCCGCATTTCATTCCTCCTTGAGTGTCTTCCATTGGCAGCAGTTTCTGGCAAGTGGACCTGAGTAATACAGTCTGCAGTCCCTAGCCCAGCATCTAGCACAGCGAATAGAAGGTGAGTGGGGAGCCGAGAAGTAGTAGGTAGTAGCGGCAGCTGTTTATCCCTTGTACACAGCAGTGCAGAGTTGAGCTGCTGCAGTTAATCCCCTTATTAGCTTTATTCTGAGATAAGAAATATTTCCTTTTGGTCAGTTTAGCTTCACATCACAAATATAGATTATTATTTGCTATAAAAGCGTCTCTCTCCATTCCTTTAAGCTGTTTTAATACTGACTTTCAACATCACATCTGCATTAGTTTGACACAGTAGTTTTCTGTATCTCCCTTAGAGAGGTTTTCCTCTCAAGGTTTCCAGAATCAGTTCTGCAATTTATATTTTAATTGACACAATACGTGTGCAACTGTAGGTGGTACCTGATGTTTCAGTCCATTCGTACATGTGTAATGATAAAGGCAGAATATTTAAATGATTCATCATCTCAAACAATTATCATTTCCTTGTGATGAGAACATTTGAAATTCTGTCTTCTAGACATTTGGAATTATACAACACAGTGTTGCTATCTAAAATCACTTTTCTGTGCCATGGTACACCAGAACTGATTCCTGCTGTCTGGCTGTGACTTTGCCCAGAATCATTTTAGTCACTCTCTGAACTCTGTGGCTGGAAAGTTCCACCCTTCAGGATGCACAAGGCTGTGCTATCCCTCTCACCCCCACTCACTGAGCACTTTGAAATACAGAGGTTTGGTGCACAGCTGGCATTGAAGCAGGGATGGTAGCAGAAGCAGAATCCATTCTGATACAGCTGCCTTATGATGAGATGGCTCTCATCATGCAGGCAGCCAAGAGATATTCTGACCCACTTTAACCACCAGCCCCCAAGGCTGGAAGACAGTAGCTTCCTAAGGGTTAACTCACTCAGGCATGAATCTCCTCCTTTTCATTGTGTCTTTTATTGCTTTGGGTTATTGTGAAGGTGCAGAGATTAATTAGCAGATTTAAAACCTTGAAAGCTTCATTACATAATTTTAGTCATCAGCAACCTTGGGAAAACTTAAAAAATGAAGGCACTAAATCATTTTAATTGGAAATTTAACTGGGTGTCTTTATAGAATATTTTATTGCTTGTCTTCTGAACAGACAGCTGCCTTAATGTGTCCTTAGACACTGGAGTTCATAGCTGGGATACTCCTTGGGAGGTCTTGTTCACATGTTGATGGGAGGAAGTGGGATTTGCCTGTAGCAACTGGCATCACTAGATACAGGTTAGGCCTGCTTTAAGAAATTCTAGCATCTGAAAGCAAGGAGAAAATGAAGCATATTATAAAAGCATCTATTGTTTAATAAAAAACAAACTGAGATTCTTACATAGGGCTTTTCCTGCTGTTTGTGTAGAAGACTTTAATTGTTAAGGAATTATTTTTCTCTTAGTTATTACAGGGCATTGCTCCCTGGCTTCAGGAAATTCTGCCACACCTGCAGAGCACAGGTCTCACAAAGATGCAGATGTGAGCAGGATAATGCATTCATTTGGGGACTGAATTTTTTTTTCTTAAGTGTAGGGTCACACTGGCTAACCTCCTGCCTGACTTGCTCTTCATTTTACCAAGGGTAATAGATAGGAAAGGGGCAATCTCAGAGGTTCCATGCAGGTCCTTTAACAAAGACAAATGGAGAGGGGAAGTAAGACAATTTATAATTTAGAAATCAAATGATTAGACTTAGTGGTTGCTGTTTTTGCTACGTTCTTTATGCTTTCTCCAAAGTGCGTGAAATTGTGATGGCCAATTCCTTTTGGATTCCTTGACAGTGAGAGACAGGCCTCTTGGACTTAGAGTTTATCTCTCATGAGTTATCTGAACCTTCCTCTCCTCCTCCAACTGTTATTGCCTAGACTTTCATTTCTTATCTAAATTGCAAACAATTAAGGGGGCGGTTCTAAATTCCACATTTGCTGTACATTTTGTTCTAAGCTTCTTTGTCTGCCTATGGTTCTCTCTGTTGTCTGATGACTGTCTACACGCCATGGAGGGGCCATGGGGGCAGAGTGTGCACAACCAGAACAAAAGCCAGAAGTTATTTTTAGTTTGAGTCTATCCCTCCTCATTTCTCAGTGTTTGTGTGAATGCCCACACAAGTTTTGGCTTTTGTTTGTGCCTGTTAATATGTGGTTTAATCATATAAAATGATTCACCTGACTTTTGTCAAAATAAAAGAAACTTAAACACTGACCTAAGAATTACACTTTTATTATTGTTAAAAATATTATTTTTTAAAAATTCTTTAAAATATACCCTGTGAGAAAAATTCATATTTTCTTTTAGAGCTATCTTGATAACACTGGAAATAGTTTCCCTTTTTCAATAGTTTTTTTTTTCTACCATATCACGCAAGTACATTAAAATATTATTAATGTCAATTATAGAAAAATCATTCCTATACATTTTGAAAGTTTGAAAAGCACATACTTATTTAAAATATCAACATCATTAAAAAAAACTACTAAGCATTATGATTTCCTGTAAGTCTAGTCATTCTTTCTTACTCTCTTTTCCAATATTGCTCTCAATCCTTCTCCCCTTGGCAGTGTGCTTGGATCTAGGAGTAGACATGGCAGTGCATTTAATTTATGTGTTTGTCATTAATCTTCACCAACATCACTGAGGTGTCACTATTCCCATCTGGTGTTAAAATATCAGTCACACACGTCATTGTTCTCTTCTTTGAAATACAAATCCCATAGCAGCTTCTATTCTGCTACAATCTGCATCACCAACACACATAGGAAGTGCCTTATTCTCCCCATGTTATTTTTGGGAAAGATGGAGGTGTCCAGTTTGAGGCTTTCTTGCTTTTCTGCTGGACACCCAATCAAACACTTTCTTCAGTGCTGCCAACTACAAAAGCATCTGTGCCTTATTTCCACCATCACTCTTTATCATCTTTACCTCTAAATTAAACTGAATTCTTCTTAAAGATTATCTTTGATATTTAGAGGAGGATATGTCTTCTTGTATCTCCTTAGGATTAAATAATTACCCCCATTTTATTTTGAAATATTTCAAACATACAGAAAAATTTTCTAACTTAAACAGAGAATGCATATGTATACACACCGCTTAGGTTGCACAGTTGCTAATGTGTTGCTATGCGTGTTTTATCTTATGTCTATCAATAAATCCACTCATCTATTCATTTATCAACTCATCTTTCTTGGGGTGCATGAAAGGAAGTTGTAGTTATCACTACCATTGTGGTCAGGAGCCCTGAGATAATCTCCACCTCCTGAGATTCTTGCTCTTGTGTCATTCCCTCACAGACACCATCAAAATTGTTCAATGTGACTGTTACTATTTAGACCTAAAATATCCCCAGATATCACGTGTTCACCTATGGGGCTTTTGGAAATGATCATAAATGGGCATAAAGGGGGGCACTAGAGTCATCAATTGATTGATCTACTGATGGGTTTACAGGTAAATGTGCTGTTAGCAGGTGGGGCCTGGTTGGAGGAGTGTGTCACCAGGTGCATGCTTTTGGAGGGTCTGTCTCACTCCCCAGCTCCTTCCTTCTGTCTCTGCTTTCCGACTGGCATGAGATGAATAGTGTTCTGCACCATGCCCCTTTACTATGATGCTTCTGCCATGGAACAAGTCTACCAAGTAAGGACTAAATTCCATGAACCATGAGCCAAACTAACCCTTTTTTTGTCATAATTTGTGAGTGTCAGGTATTGTTTATCAGTGACAGGAAAGCTGGCTAATACAGTGATGGATAGAATATGGCAGAAGTGATAGTGCATGACTTGTAAGGCCAGATCATATAGGACATTAAGTCTTTCTTAAAATCTTTCATGGGTTTATCATGCTGGGCAAATAGTCATGTTATGAACAGCCCTATGGAAAAATGGACATGACGAGAAACTGAAGCCTCTTGCCAGAAGCCACATGAGTGGACTTAGAAAAGGATGTTTAGATGCCAATCAAATTTTAAAGTGACTGCAGCTGTTGCTATAATGTTGATTGCAACTTCCTGAAAGAACCCAAGCTAGAGCCATTAGCTAAGTTAACACCACTTTTTTTCTACAGAAACTGTGACATAGGAGATGTCTGTTGTTTTAGAGAACTATATTTTATGGCAGTTTGTTCCAAAGCAACAAATAATGCTAGAATGAATACAGCATGCACAGAATTAACTATAATTCAATATCTGTTTCTTGTTTTCTTTTGAGTTTAAATTTGCATAAGTAAGATATGCTAATCTTAAATGAGCCATTCAATAAGATTTAACTAATACGTATACTGAATATCTAAGACTCCTTTCTATGTTTAACTTACAGTGTTCCTATACAACACCTCCTAGTCAATTGCTGCCGAATTTCAGAGATAGCATTTATTATGATCTTTTAAATCCAAAAGTTTGGTTTTGTTTACTCTAGACATTTATGTAAGTCGAACTACATAACATACCCTGTTTTTGTGTGACTTTATTCATACAGTAGACTATTTGTGAGAGTCATGTAGTTGTGTTTATTAGTAGTCTGCTCATTTTTGTTTCTGAGTAGCTTTTCTACAGAATATGCCATAATTGTGGCCATTATGTAGAAAACTACTATTTATACTCATGTAGATCCTTTTGCAGAATTGTCTTTTTGTTATCAAAGATGTCAAGTAGAATTCTTGAGCCATTAGCCTACTATAAGTTTAAATTTACATTACCGATGTGGCTGTACCATTTTATACCCCCATCCATAATATATGAGAGTTCTGATTATGTCACATTTTAACCAAGATGTGGCATTACTGGCCTTTTTAATTTTAGACGTTACGTTGAGTGGGTAAGTGGTATCTTGTTGTACCATTCTTCTGTTTCATGTTTCAAATGCTTTTCAGAAGCATTATTTTTCTTTTTAACTGCAGAATAACATTTCATTTCTCTGACTCACATTGTTTATAAATTATTCACATGGAGGTTTTGTTGTATTTTACTTCATTTTTAAACTATTTGCTCATCTTACATTCAGAAGTTATCTATTCAGTTCTTTCTTTTGCTTATTTTCAACCTAAGAGAGGTCTGCCATGCTGTTTCAAACAAAATGCCATTTCCCAGAAAGGGGAATATTTACAAACATGTTCTTTTATATTACCTTCTTTTCTCTGGACACAAAGTCAAATTGCTCAGTTATTGAGGTGAACACATGACATCATTTAGCATGAGTGTGAAATCTCCTAGAAATCTCTAAGTAGATATGCTTGGCCTTTGACTCTAGTTCCGCTGTTTGGAAGGAATACCTTTGGCATGCTCAAGCCTGATGGGAAGATAATTGCTTTACTTTTTCTTTCTTATTAAAATGTGGTTTGGAAATATTCAATTCCCTGAATATACCGTGACCACCAGTTTTCGGTCTTTCTGTGTCTCCTATAGCTTTTCATCCCTTAATACATTCCTCAGTTGACAGTTTTCTGTACTTACATTTTTCTCCTTCTGGGCCAATTCTCTGAAGAGCTTCTCTTCTATGGATCTTATACTTAGTGAGCATTTCTTCCAGTTTTTCATACTTTTTTATAATTTTCTAGGTATGGTGCTGACAAGCTGAGGGGAGTGTCCACAGGGAAGTCTCTATATGCCATTTAAATTCTATTAGCACCTCTGCACTGTGTTCATCTTTGAAATAAAGGCTACATCATACTCTTGTTTTCAGTACTCACATGTCCTAATTCATATAAGGGAATAAAAAATACATATTATATTTGGTTGGACAGACCTAAAGAACATATAATTTGTCTGGACCTTGAAATACTTTTGGAAAGCAGCAGATTTTTTCCCCATTACTGACCCCAAGCCTACTTGAATTCCCACTACATCATATGTATAGCTTTAGGAAACCTGTAGCCTTCCTGATCTCAATTTAGAAACCTTCTATAGATTGATGGTAATGTTTCTTACAATCCTATCTCCATACTGTCACTTAGTGGAATTTCTATTTAAGAACCATTTTCTTCTCATATTGATCTTTTCTCTTCTAAAATATTAAAACATAAATCTTCCAAATTAATTTAATTATATTACTATGAACATGAGTATCAAGACAGTATAGCTGCATTATATTTTTGAATTGAGAGTTTAAAATCCTGTACATTAAAAAAATTGAATGCAGATGACTCTTATGCTAGGCAAAGATGGAGGAAGAAAAGCTTCATTTTTCTCTCATGCCTGATTACAATAGTTGGCAAAACATATGAAGTCTATATTCAGATGGTAGCTAAAAGATCGAGCATATTAAATACACAGAGGGTATACCCAAATTCAATTTCTACAGATGAAAATTTAATTAATAAGAGATTATTATTTTTATGTCTATTTGTAGAGGTTGGCCATATATAGTGGTTGCATTCATTCTGGGGAAATGGTATATGTTTATAACACATTCTAATTATTTTTAATTCCCCTTGCCCTCCCTTTCTTCCCCTATTCCTCCATCTGTAATTCTCCTTACTAGTTGCATAGAATCTATGGATTTATTTTATATACTATCTATCTTTTATTTTGCTCTTTAAATTATTTATATTTTAGGTTACTCACATAATAGAAGTCATGCAATATTATCCTTGTGCATCTGACTTATTTCACTTAACATTATGATCTCAAAGTGCATCAATTTTCCTATAAGTGACTCAAATTTATGCTTACTTACAGTTGAGTAGTACTCCATTATATAAATACACCAGATTATCTGTAGCATCTCTTGATAGATTTGTAGTCTGTTTCTAAGATATAGCTATTAAGAGTTGTGCTGCTGTAAACTTGAGTAAGTATGTATCACTGTAATATTATGTCTTTTACTCTTTCAAGAAGAAGTCTAGAAGATTAATTGCTGTGTCAAAAGGAAATCCTATTTTTAGTTTCTAAAAATTCTCCATGCTCATTTCAATAGTAGTTGCATTAATTTACATTTTTACCAACAATGGAGGTGTGTTCCTTTTTCTCCTGTAGCATCACCAGCATTTCTTATTATTTATTGATGATAGCCACTCTTTTTGGAGTAAGGTGGAACATCAGGGTTGTTTTACTTTACATTTCTTTCATGATCAAGGACATTGAACGTTTTTTCTCATATATTTGGTTCACATATATTTGTGTAGTTCTTCTTTTGAGAAGAGTCTATTCATTTCAATAGGCCATTTTTTAATTGGGTCTTTTATTTTGAGGGAGACTGATTTTCTTGAGTTCTGTATGTGGTGTTGATATTAGTACTCTGTTCAACAAGTAACTTGAATATACTGTTTTTCTCATTCTGTAGGTTGTATCTTCACTTTGTTGGTTGTTTTTATTTTTGCTTTGTGGATACTTTTAAATTTAATATAGTCAGATTCCAATGGCTATGGTGGGCAAGCATTTTTCTTGAAAGCTTGGGTTCAGTGTAGGTAACACAATGACTCCAGGAGAAGAGTCCTTCTAAATGACCCCACTTGTAAATATTCCCCTGCTCTTTTATGAGGAGCTGTAGATAAGGAGTCAGTTGATCCAGGTTCTGACTCCAGCCCTATGACACCCAGAAAATTAACTATGAGAACTTTCAAGAAGATGTCAGAGTGGTGAGGAGCAGAGAAAGAGCCTCTCAGAGATTTGGTGTCCAGATACTGGAACATAGCAATATGTAAGGAGAAAAAAAAGGATAGAGATGTGTTCCTGGGACACAGGAAAGATCTGAAGCAAGAATTGAAGCCCATAGATAGAGCAAAATACAAGGAGGTAACAGGTCGTGCTTTCTCCCAGAGCCCAGACTCACTACTTGGGAAAGGCAGCTCAGATCTGCAGACATACACTGACTATCATGAACATACAACATATGGAATGGAAATTCATATGGAAATAAATTAAATCTATGAAACAGATATCCAGGAGTTTAAAAATTCCACCCAAAATATATGCAACAGAATGAGCCAATGACAATCTCAGATATTGAAGACAGTATTGCAAAATGAAAAGAAAGATTTCTTAAAAATAGTAAGTGACCATGAAAAATCAGTTTGTCAGCTGCTAGATGAGAGAAAGAAGAATAACATGAAATTGATTGGAGACAATGAAAAAACAGGAGATAGTACAAATGACGTAAGAAGTCATGGCAGAAAATTTCCAGATAAGTGAGGCATATATAACTCCAGCTAACCATGATCAAACAAAACAAAGCAAAACAAAACAAAACATCTACACCAAGGCATATCATAGACAAGATCCTAGAAATTCAACACAAGAACAGAATATTAGAAGTTGTTAGAGAAAAGAAACAAAACACATATAAAGGAAGGTCCAATAGTATCATAGTAGGCTTCTCAACACAAACTCTCAAGTCAAGGAGTGGTTGGAGTGAAGTATATCAAGCCCTAAAAGAAAGCAACCTCCAACCCATGTACCCCACAAAGCTATCTTTTAAAATTGAAAGAGAAATAAAATATTTCCATGACAAAGAACTCGTGAGGAAATTCATGAACACCAAACCAGCACTCCAAAATATTCTGAAGAACATTCTAGAAAGAGATAACAAGGATTACAGCTCCATGAACCCCAGCAGAATGAATCCACCAAGCAAGGAAAGCAATTAAGCAGAGTGGAAAAAAGAGGAAAACAACAACAGGAAAATACCATGACAAAGATTAGTCAATACATATTGGTTATAACCATCAATGTTAATGGTCTCAATTCAACAGTCAAAAGAAACAGAAGGGAAGAATTGATTAAGAGGCAAGATCCAACAATATGTTGCATACAAGAAACACATTTAACTCAAAAAGAATCTGTTCCGTGGATTTCATTTCTTTCCTATCTTGGGTGTTCATGGTTTCCGTCATTTTCCTAAGCTCCTTTATTTTTTTTATCTGTATCTGCTCTAGAGTCACTAATCATGCCTTTCACTATGGTTGCCATCTCTGTAGTTATCTGAGAGATTATTTCTGATTTGATTTTTTTCTAGAGCCTCATTCATTTTTATTTTTACTTCCACTGTTACCACTTCACGAAATCCAGGCAGTTGGCTTTAGAAATGTTTCACCTCTTTGCTCTCTGGGTTTGCCTTTGGTGAGCTAGAAGTCCAGGGTTGCATCTTGTTTAAGTGGCTTGTCATATATTCTGTTTTACTTGGTTATTTGTTTAATTCCTGAGTTGATTCTTGTAAATCATCTATGGTGAATAGTTTTATTGCTAGTACTTAGAACCTACTTCTCAAAGGTGATTTCCAGATGTAGCTGGCTTTGTGAATTTGAGTATGTTGTAAGATCCTACCTCTTCAATTTATTGGGGATAAGAGGATGCTACCTACTTAGTCCAGCACCTTGTTTTTTAGTATTGGCCTATACTATTTTTTATGACCCTTAGGAAATCTGTCTTGTTATACCAGGAAGAACAATTGGTTGGAACAATTATGTCATATTCACTAAAATAGTACAGTCAGCAATAACAATAGCAGCAAATGAGGCCTAGAAAATGACAAATTTAGGTAATTTGCTACCTTTGTTCATATGAACTGCATTTGTGGTTTTACTAAAAAATCTAAAAGAAACCTGTAAATTATATGCCGTAAATAAGCCCTCTGTATGGCTATAGTACCCTCAGGGAAAAAATTTTAAGAGTTTTGGGGAAAGACTGGAAGATAAAGGAAAATCACATAAACTTTGGGAAACTGGTGAAAAAGACAGGAAGGAAATAGAGAAGAAAAAGTTAAAGAGAGAAAGAGGACAGAACAACAATAACAAACCTAGAAACTGTGTTCACATTCATATGAAAATAACAAATGAAGAAAAAAAACCTAACAAAATAAACAAACAAAAATCACAAAAAAAGAGAAAAAAGAAAAGGAAGAAGAAAATTAAAAAAAAATAATGCACTTCATCGTGTGACTCTGCTGTCACTGGTAGAAAACGTGGGCAGACAGAGTCTAGATATGAGCTGATTAATCCCAGGAAGCCAACTGTATCTATGCGGTGAGGGTAGGTAGATAATTTCAGTGATTCTGTACCTTTAGTTCCACTGAAGTTCAGGCTGATTTCTGGCTGTGAGGCTGAAACCAGATTTGCTCAGCCCACAGCAGTCCACGTGCCTCCTGCCAGGTTGAACTCTACTCCCTGATCCTGTCATTGGGATCCACTAAATGGGCCTGGCCCAGAGCTCTCCTGAGTTCTGAGCTCAGTTGGCCCTTCTCCAAGATTGCTGCTGGTCAGTTGCCTTCTCTGTGGGGATGTCTAAACCCAAATAACTTAACAACAATTGCAGCCTGCTGCATCCACTGCTCCTGTACACTAATGAATTTCTCTGTGCAGGCCTCTGGATTTGCCAGTAGTCACCCTGAATCTGCAGGTTTGACCTGCTCCACCCATGCAGTGAGTCTGGGTTCAGGGAGAAAGTGTGCCTGCCACCTCCTCTTTCTTCCTTGAAGTCTCTCTCTTCGCTCTCACTGGGGGCTTCAATTCATGCTTTGATTCTTCCTGGGTCCCAGGAACCAAATTCCCTCCTTCTTCTCTTCCTCGTGTTGCTATATTCCAGTGTCTGGACACCATATCTTGGAGAGGTTCTTTCTCTGCTGTTTACCATTCCTCTGTGTTCTTCAAAACCCTCTAAGCATTATTATTATGGTTTTTTTTAATTTTAAACAAAAGGAAAGTAAGAAACCAAAGCAACACAATTTCACAACCAGCCAATAAGAGAATTACAAACATTGGCACACTGCATATTATTATATTCACAGAAATTATTTAGGATAAAAAAATATAGGCATGAAACATTATCCAAAAATTATTAGCACAAAACTTTTGCCTCAATGAATCAGGAGAAACCTGCTATATGACTATATTTTTGTTATGATTGCTCTATTGTTTTCAAATAAACATTTTGCATTAAAAATGAAATCTGAAGATGACCCTGAAAAAATGACTTTTCACTTAAAATTCTTTTTCTTTAACTGTCTTGACTAATTTTTTGTATACATAGATTTTCTTTCAGTTCATCACACCAGTGCAACAATGCGATGGTTACATATGTGTGACTTATTTAGTTCACTGAGAAGTATATTTTCAGTACTCATCCATTTAACAGTGAAAATGTCTACTTTATCATTCTTTATAGCTGAGTAGTAGTCCATTATATAGAAATACCACGTATTTTTTATCCATTCCTCAGTCGAGGGGCATTTAGGTTGTTTCCAAGATCTAGCTGTTATGAACTGAGCAGCTATGAACATAGGTGCACATATATCACTGTGGTAGGGTGTTTTTAATTCTTTCTGGAAGATACCAAGAAGGGGAATAGCTGGGTCAAATGGGACCTCCAATCCTTATTTTTGAGGAATCTTCACCCTGACTTCCACAGTGGCTGCACCAGCCTGCGTTCCCACCAACAGTGAAGAAGCGTTTCTTTTTCTCCACAGCCCCTCCAGCATTTGTTATTTGTTGACTTCTTAATACTAGCCATTCTTTCTGGGGTGAGGTGGAATCTCTGTGTTACTTTATTTGCATCTCTCAAATGGCCAGTGCTGTTGAACATTTTTTCACATATTTATTTGCTGTTTGCACTTCTTCATCTGAGAAGTGTGTATTCATCTCAGATGCTCATTTTTGGATTGGGTCTTTAAATCTTGGAGGACTGGTTTTTTTAAGTTCTTTATACATTTTCAGTATTAATCCTTTATCTGAGGGACAGCTGGCAAACATTTTCTCCCACATTGTGGGTACTCTCTTCACACTGTTGGTGGTTTCTCTTGCTGTGCAAAAGCTTTTCAGTAGGATGAGATTCCATTTGTTGATTCTTTGTGATAATTCCTGTGCAGTCTGGCTTTTATTCATAAAGTCTTTGCCTACACCAATGTCTTCAAGAGTTTTACCTACTCTATATTCCAGAAGATTTAATATTTCTGTTTTAATGTTGAGATCTTTAATCCATTTATATTTTAACTTAGTACATGGTGAAAGATATGGGTCCAATCTTAATCTTTGGCATGTGGAAAGCCAGTTTTTCCAACGCCATTTATTAAAAAGGTTACCATTCTCCCAGTGAATGTGTCTGGCACCTTTGTCAAAGATAAGGTAGTTTAGTGTGTTTGGAGTTATTTCTGGATCTTCTAATCTATTCCATTGATCCTCAGGTCTGTTTTTTATTTTTGCCTGTACCACACTGTTTTTATCACAGTAGCATTATAGTATAATTTCAAGTCAGGAATTGTGATGCCCACTGTCTTGTATTTGTTGCCCAGGATTGTCTTTGTTATTCTAGGTTTCTTCTGGTTCCAGATGAATTTTAGGATTGTTTTCTCTAATTCTGTAAGATATGCTACTGGTATTTTGATTGGGATTGCATTGAATCTGTATAACAGTTTTGGAAGTATGGACATTTTGACTATATTGATTCTTCCTACCCAAGAGCATGGGCTATCTCTCCATCTTCTAATATCTTCTTCAATCTCCTTTTTCAGAGTACTGTAGTTTTCAGTGTAGAGGTCTTTTACATCTTTCATTAGACTGATTCCTAAATATTTCATTTTTTTGGATGCTATTGTAAAAGGTATTGTTTCCCTAATGTCTCTCTCAGTGAGATTGTTATTCGAGTACAAAAATGCTATTGATTTTTGAGTATTGACTTTGTAACCAGCTATGTTGCTAAATCTGCTTATTAAATCTGGAAGTCTCTTGGTAGAATTTTTGGGATCTTCTAGGTAGAGTCTCTTGCCATCTGCAAATGATGCTAGTTTAACTTCTTCCTTTCCTATGTTTATTCCCTTTACTTCTTTCTCTTGTCTAATTTCTCTGGCTAAAGTTTCTGGAACTACGTTGAATAAGAGTGGAGAGAGTGGACATCCTTGTCTTGTTCCTGATTTTAGATTGAAAGTCTTCAGTTTTTGTCCATTTAGTATGATGTTACCTATTGGTTTGTCATAGATAGCTTTTATCAGATTGAGGTAAAGACCATCTATTTCAATTTTCTGTAGAGTTTTTATCATGAATGGGTGCTGGACTTTGTCAAAAGCTTTTTCTGCATCTATTGAAATAATCATATGACTTTATATTTGGCTCTGTTAATATGATGTATTACATTTATGGATTTACATATGTTAAACCATCCCAGCATCCCTGGGATGAATCCCACTTGATCATGGTGTACAGTCTTTTTGATGATTTGCTGCAGTCTATTTGTCAGTATCTTATTAAGAATATTTGCATCAATGTTCATTAGGTAGATTGGCCTGTAATTATCTTTCTTATTGGATCCTTCTCTGGTTTTGGAATCAGAGTAATGCTTGCTTCCAAAAATAAATCTGGGAATATTGCTTCCCTTTCAATTTCATTAAAGAGTTTGAAAAGTAGTGGTGTTAGATCTTCACTAAATTTCTTGTAGAATTCAGCAGTAAATCCATTGGGGCCAGGGCTCTTCTTTGTTGATAATTTTTTAATTATATGTTTAATTTCATTTATTGATATTGGGTAGTTTAGGATTTTTATATCATCTTGATTCAACTTTGGTAATTCATATGTATCTAAGAATCTGTCCATTTCTTCTATATTTTCCATCTTATTAGAACACAAGTTTTCAAAGTAGGTAAAGATAATTTTCTGGATTTCGACAGAGTCTGTTGTGATTTCACCCTTTTCATTCCTAATTGCATGAATTTGAGTCCTTTCTTTCCTTTTTTTGATAAGGTTGACCAAGGGCTTATCAATTTTATTTAATCTCTCAAAGAACCAACTGTTTGATTCATTGATTCTTTGTATTATTTTTTTAGTGTGTAGTGTGTTAATTTCTGCTCTGATCCTTATAATTTCCTCCCTTGTACCAGCTTTTGGTTTAGTCTGCTCTTCTTTTTCTAGAAGCCTGAGGTTCAACATTAAATTGTTTATATGACCTTGTTCTGTTTTCCTGATATGGGTGTTTACTGCTATAAATTTCCCTCTTAAGACTGCTTGCATTGAGTCCCACAAGAGCCGGTATGTTGTATTATCATTGTCATTCAACTGTAAAAACTGTCTAATTTCTTCTGTAATTTCATTTGTGATTCATTTATTGTTCAGTAGTGTACTATTTAATTTTCATGTGTTGATGAAGTTCTTGTGGTTTCCTTTGGCATGGATTTCCAATTTCATTTCACTGTGGTCTGATAGTATGCATGGGATAATTTCAATTCCTTTGCATTTACTTAAGCATGTTCTATGAGCCAGTATATGTTCTATTTTGGAGAAGGTCCCATGTGCAGCTGAAAACAATGTGTATTCTGATGTTGTAAGGTAGAAGACTCTATAGACATCTACTAAGGCCATTTGCTCAATTATTTCATTGTTGATTTTTTGTCTTGTTGATCTGTCTTTTTGTGACACTGGAGTATTGAGGTCTCCCCATACAATTGTATTAAGTCTTATTTGATTTTTCATGTCCATTAATAATTGCTTTATATAACTGTGTGCACTAGTATTTTTTGCATATATATTTATGATTGTTATATCTTCCTCTCAGATTGTTCCCTTTACCAGGATATAGTGACCTTCTTTGTCTCTCTTAATCTTGGCTTAAAATTAACTGTATCTGCAAATAGAATAGCTACCCCTGCTTTTTTTCTGAAGTCCTGTTGCATGGAGTATTGTTTTCCATCCTTTGACTGTTAGGCTATGGGTATCTTTTTGAATTAAATGTGTTTCTTGTATACAGCATATTGTTGGATCTTGCTTCTTGATTCATTCTGCCAGTCTATGTCTTTTGACTGGTGAATTGAGACCATTAACATTACTGATATGTAGTGACTTACCTTATCATGTTGTTTTTCTATTATTGGCTCCCCCCCTTTTGTTTTTCTTTTTCCCTTCCCTCTAATTGTTTGCCTTTCCTGGTGGATTCCTTCTATTGGGGTTCATGGAGCTCTAGTCCTTATCATCCCTTTCTAAAATGTCCTTCAGAACATTTTGGAGTGCTGGTTTAGTGGTCATGAATTTCCACAAATATTCCTTATCAAGGAAGTATTTTATTTCTCCCTCTATTTTGAAAGGTAGTTTTGTGGGATACATCAATCTGGGTTGAAAGTTGCTTTCTTTTAGAACTTGGAGTACTTCACTCCAAGCTATCCTTGACTTGAGAGTTTGTGCTGGGAAGTTCACTGTGATTCTGATTGGCTTTCCTTTATAGGTGATTTGTTTCTTTTCCCTAACAGCTTTTAAAATTTTATTCTTGTGTTGAATTCCTGGAATCTTGACTAAGATATGCCTGGAAGTAGATTTTTTTTTTTTATCATTGCTAATTGGAGTTTTATATGCCTCACTTATTTGTATGTCAACTTCTTTTTCTCAACCAGAAAAGTTTTCTGACATGATTTCTGTAAGGGTGTTTTTAATGTCATTTGTAGTATCTCCTGCTTGTTCACTGACTCCAGTTAATCTTAAGTTATTTTTCTTTGTCTCACCAAGCAACTTCTGGATTGATTTCTCATGTTCCCTTGCTAGTTTTGAGAAATCTTTCTTTTTCTGGTCACTAACTGCAAACCTATATTTAATATCTGAGATCCTTTCCACACATTGGCCTATTCTGCTTCAAATACTTTCAATGTAGTTTTTATTCTCCTGAATATCTGCTTGAATCTGCTTTATGGAATCCATTTGCTTCCTATGTTGTATTTCCATAATTTGCTTAAGCTCATTTTTTTTGGTCTGTGTCTGCTCTAACATCACTAAGCATGGTGTGTATTTTGGTAATCTGTGTGGTTATTTGAGAGATTATTTCTGATTTCATTTTATCCAAAGCCTCATTCAATTGCTTTGTTACCACTTTGGAGAAACCTGGTATGTGGCTTTCGAAATTTCAAGCCTCATTGATCCTTGGGTTTTCCTTTGGTGAACTGGGTGTCTGAGGTTGTGTCCTGTTAAGTGTCTTCTCATTTATTTTCTTTTTTAGTTTAATTCCTAGAGTGATACCTGTTAGTTGCCTGTAGTGGGTTGCTTTAATGATGGTATTAAGGACTTCAGGTGATGAGTGCTTCCCTGAGATATCTTCCAGGAGTAACTGGTTCCTGGGCTCCAAGTCCATTGGAAAATCCTACCTACTCAGTTAGTCAGAGATGAGAAACCACTGCTTGCCTAGCCCAGTCCCTGGTTCCTTGGCACCATGCCTCAGCTCTCTCCATGACCCCCAGTCAATCTCAGTCCTGGACCATCAGGGCCAACAGCTATCCAGATCAATCGAGTTAATTCTGGCTGCAGTGGCACCCACAGCACCAAACGCAGTCAACAAAACAGTAAACTGAGTGAACCCCTGATTTACAACCCTCAACAATATAAACTGAATTTGTAACCATATATAAGAATGCAAAACAATCATATACAATATATAGGTCCACAATATGTCAATTCTGTCCTCCAAGGTCAGGACCAAAAATGGATTTATGAGAAGGCAGAGAAATAGGAAAAGAAAAAGAGACTGTAAGTAGGTTGGAGGACAAATATGGGTTCCACCAACTTAGGGAGACTGCTGCAGAAGACTGAGGGAAAAGAGAGCCAAAAGAGACAAAAAGGAGAACAGAACAAGACCACACCCAGAAGGAGGGCAGAAACCACACTTTCAAAAATAAATAAATAAATACATAAAAATTTAAAAAAATTTTTTTAAAATAAACAAAAATAAACAAAACAAACAATAAAAAGAAAAAAAAAGAAAAGAAAAAAAGCCCACTTGCAGGGTTCTCTCTAGATTCACTGGTAGACAGCCTGTGGAGACAGCAACCCAGTCATGGCACTGTATCCCTGCAAGCTAGCAACTGCTCATGGATGGAGTAGTAGACAACCTTAGCAGGTCTGCCCTGAGAACAGACTCCTTGGGCTTGCTGCAGTCCAAGCTGTCTCCACAGGTCTGCACACAGCTAGGAGCTGCTGGGGGAAGCTGGCAACTGTTTTAGCTCCAGGTTTATCTGGCCCAACTCCAAAATGGCTCCTGGCCAATTGTTCTCTCCTGTGGGAGGACCAAGTCCTCTGCACTCACTGCCAGCCAGCACAGTCCTCTGCGCCCGCTACTCTCTTCCACCAACAAGTGGCTCCACAGACGCCCTGAGTTCACCAGTAGCTGCCAACACCGCAACCACGTGCCCCCAGGCTCCAACAACTCCCCTCACGCAGTGAATCTGGCTCTAGGCCAAGGCACCACCAGCTACCATCTTCTTTTTTGTTGAAGTTTTTCTTTTCACTCTCTCTGTGGAGTTCGATTCAGATTCCAGACTCTTCCTGGGTCTAAGGAACCCATTTCCCTCCTTTTTTTCTTCCTCAAGATGGTGTGTTCCTGTGTCTACATGGTGTCTCTCAGAAAGGCTGTTTTCCCTGCATCTTACTACTCTGCCATCTTCCTGGAAGTCTATTCTGATGTTTTGAAATAAACATAATGTTTATCATATTCTGTTACTATTTTTTATTCCTAGTTTATTACTTTAAGATTGATGCTAAATTTCATGAAATAGATTTTTTTGAGATTAAGTTTTGATATATTAACCCAGTTGCCTTCAAACTTGTAACTTTTCCTCTTCTGTTTCCTGAATAGCTGCAGAACCAAATTTTCAAGTACCTTTCTTTTTAAATCTTTTTTTTTTGTAATAATTGTGGCCATTTATTGAGGACTGTGAATGGTAACTTTTTAGATATCTTTACAGGAAACTGGTTCATTCACAACATGTAACTCTTTTTGAATTATGTTACTACTTTATGGGTGCATTATTTTATGCATACAAACATATTTGCATATGTGCAGGTTCGTTTCGACCCATACGTACATGTGTGGATATAGCTGCTAGAAACTTTACATATATTATTTCCTATAATACAGTGATTGCTGAAGTTGGCATCAGAAGTCCCATTTGTTCAACTCTAGACCTGAAATCTGAAATCACACTGCACTCTGTGAAGTATGTCAACATATTTCCTTATGCTACAATATTCCTTTTCAACCTCTTAATAATAAATATTTTTATATTTGTGTTTTCTATATTTGACTTATTGGTATACCATATAGAGCTTCTTTACTGGGATGTGAGATTGATGTACGGTTTTCTTTTATTGCAATTTGAAACAGATTTGTTAGGCTAGCTTGACAAAATAAATTGAAGAACTTTACTTTTCTGTGCTCTGGATAAATTTAGATGTGATAGAAATTCTTTGGTGTATGACTATCTGAAAGTAATTTCTCATTAAATATTCATGCCTTCAGGATTTTCTAGGACAGTGCCTGGGGTGGTAGTGCAAGCGTGTAATCCTAGCACTCGGAGGCTGAGGCAGGAAGATTGGACCTTTGCGAGTTCAAGGCCAGCCTGGGCTACAAAGTGAGTACAAGACCAGCCTGAACTGCATAGTCAGACCCTGTTTCAAAGGGACAAAAATTTTTTTTCTAGGGTGAATCTTTATTTATTTTTAAATGTTTTTTTCCAAATCCATTTTATTCAAAAAGAGAGAAGAAAATGGAGGAGTAGAAAGAGAAGGAGAAGGAGAAGGAGAAGGAGGAGGAGAAGAGGAAAAAACTGCAACAAAATTTCAAAAACACATCAATCAGGGGGCAATAATGGTGCATACATTGCATGCTGTCATCCTCAAAAGGGATGAATTTTTAAATACTGTATTTTTTAAAGATAACTTTTAAATATCTTTGTGGGTATCTGGTTCATTCAGAATATGTACCTCTTTCAAGTCATGTCACTACTTTATGGTTGTGTTATTTTATTCATACTATATATATAATATATATTTCTATATATACATATATGTGGATATATTTCTATTCATACATATAAATATTATCTTTTCATCATATTTTTCACATTTATTTTCGTTTTCTTGTGCATATATTCCATTTGTTTTTATTTTTATTGATTCATCTTATGTCTATTTTTAATTAATTTTACATATTTTCTATTCTGTGTCAGACTGTCAGAAGTTTGAATGTACTACTGTGCTGTTTTGATTAAAATGTAGGAAGACTTCAATAGTGTGTTTTGTGTGAGGTCCTAATTAACCCCTTACATTGCAGTGAGACGTCAAATTGCTCTACTTAATTAATTTTAACAAGCACTATTTTAGTGATATTGAACCTTTCTCTTGGTTGAATCTGTTATCTTGTTGATTGTCTGCTGACTCCTTGATACTGAATGGGAGAAAGACTCATGCGCCACTATGATCAGTAAAGCTCTCATCCTGTGTGTTTAAGATAACAAGAACTCACAAACCTACTTTTTTTCAAATATCACTTATTATAAAATTGATTTGCAGTGTCTAGAGGTGTCATTCAGTGGCAGAACCCTTACATAGCTTGTTCAAGGCTTCAGATTGAATATTCTGTCCATGGGAAAAAGTGGTACAGGTGGAGGAAGCAAGATAGCAACTAAGCAAGGCTCTCAGGCAGTGATATCCTCACAGACACACAAAGCTGAACAGCTATTTACACACCAACTGCCTTCATAAGGAGTAAAAAGTCAGGTGAGAGGCCACAGTGCCTGCTTTTAGGTTTAACAACCAAAAAAAGAAACATGGAAAAAGACACCAGGAAGTTAAGAAGGACAGACAATTAGGCCCTGGCCAGTGCTGGACAAAGCTCTGCTATGCCTATTGCTACACCTATACCATAGAGTGAGACAGAGATGGTGTTAGCCAGGTGTGGGAGACAATTTGAGCAGGTCCCCTTGAACGCAGATCAATCGCTGCAACTTTGATTATATCAAGACTTATTCCATTATGTTGATATATACAGAGCTGACTATGGTATTTCCTTCTCTCTTCAATTGACTGTAAGCATTGCAAATAAGGCTAGCTGAGGTACTGATAGGTAATCACTAAAGCCATCTAACAGTGTCCTGTTGCCTCCCATAGTGATCTCTATAAAATGTATAGGCACAGCAGGATGGCAGAGCCAGTGAGCTCCAGGAATGTCAACTGGGTATGAGCCTCGAGAAAGAGGCTATGAGTCCCCAGGGCATAAAGTTTGCATATCAGAAACTGAAGCAGCAGCCTCCTAAAACAATTCACTTGCTATCTTGATTGGGTTATGCAAATTGATCCCTCTGCATCTTTATCTCTGCATTTTGCAGAGATACCTGTCTCACAACCTGGCCAGCCAGCTCAAGTTACTCATGTAGTTCCCGCCATCCACACTGTCACTCATCCTCAAGCGACCCCCTTGCTTCACTAGTTAATAAATTCTGGGAGAGGCCTAGGATCAAGGCCTTTGTCTGCATGTCCTCACAAGGATTGGACTCAGGACCCCTTGGCTGCCCTTAACCTTGAGTATGTCTCGGAATCTTTATTCTCGCCATGGGTTGCATTGGAGGTGGTAGATTGGAATTAACTTGCCAGGATTCCAATAATGTCTCAGTGGAATTATAAATATAATTTCTTGGATTGTGAGGAAGACTAGAGAAAGGATTTTAGTACTTGGATTACCGCCTTCAGTATTTGGGACTGCAATAGCCAGGTGGCTGATTGCCTGCCCTATCTCTTCTCCAACCTTGGACAGAAGAGCGAGACTCTACCTGCTGAGAAGCAGAGCATGAAAGCTAGCGTAGGGCTTTGCACTGGTAGCTGAGTGCGAGGCTCAGTATGCTATAGAAACTGAAGGCACTGTACCCATGAGGGTAAGGTCAGAGTTAATGAGCAAAGCCCCTAGACCATTGGAGCACCAGGCTCAGGTCTGTGCAACAGACTTGTATTTCAGCCTGCATTCTCACCAGCTACATTGTAGGCCTCAGTGCAACTTTTTTATTGTGCAAGCCCTTGCAGCATGAGACTCAGAAACACTCAAGTTCAGGGTCAGCTTTCATAGCCAAAAGACCACCATCACACTACCTCAGACCCTATTCACTGGGGTTAGGACAAGGTGGTAAGCACAAAATTTTGCCTTGGAACTTAGTTCTTGACTAGTAAAATTCAGCACTGAGAAAATCTTAGTGGTTCCCATCCCCAGGTTTGCATACAGATGGAATCTCTGGAACAGCTTCAGGGCCAGGGGAAGACATACGACCACAGTCTATCACACTTCTATTGAAACCAGCATCAACTGTGACTGGTTTCAGCAGCTGGGCTATGAGTCCACTTTAGCAGTAGGCAGTACATGGCAGTGTTAACCTTAGTTCTATCCCACTGCTAATGCTGATTTTGTGGCTGTGGGCTCAGATTGTGACACAGCTTGGTGGCATTGGTGGCCACAGATGTGACAAGAGCTTAATGCTACTGTATACATTGTCCCTCTGTTCAGGGTCACATAGAATCACACAGGGTGAAGCATAGGCCGGTAACTATAGATATTGACCTGTAACTCCCAGGGTTATCTTGGCCCAGGGAAAGTCTTTGGGTGGAATATATTTCCCTCTCATAAACTTTAGTATCAGCCAATCTGGGATTCTCTCTTTGTCAAGTTACTCCATCACCCCAAAGGACCATAATAATAGTAAAACATCACTTAAGAAATGTATTTTAGATCTGTTGATAATTGTTTTGTGCATTTTCATGCACTAATTCTTGCCCCTATCTCTGTCTCTTTCCTAAATGTCTCTGCACTGATATTCACTATTGCATCTTCAGTTGAAAATTACTGTTCTTTGTAATGAATATTTCTGACCTACAATTACTCTGAAGTGATGATTTTCTGAGATCCTCTGTTCAAGAGAGGTATCTGTAAGTATTTCAATAGAAGCAAAAAGCTGGGTACTCTTGCGTGGGACTCACCATCTTTCGTGGTTGGGTAACTGACCAGTGAAGAACCACCATCGTGAAAGTTTATAGGAAGTCTGTAGGGTAGTTTATAGGATGTTGAGAAATACCACAATTCTTCTTCTGTAACTTGGAGTTCTATGTGCCTCTGTTGACTTTGGCCAATGAAATATAACCAGAAATTGTAGTGATATTTTTGCACTTGAAGTATGATGCTCCTCTCTGAGAGACTGTGGAAGCCTTATGAAGATGAGGAACTTTTTCATGTGAGTCTCTGAATGGTAACAATGAGAATTTCTCTCCAGCTGGCTCATAGTAAGCACATAATTTTAATAATAAATATACATTGTTTTCTATTAAGTCACTGATATTTGGAAATTGATTATTTCAGTAGTTTATCCTAGCCTACTTTCAATGAAAACCTGCAGTCATTTGAGTATTTAAAGTTCAGCACACGTAAAGAATTTCCTGAGCTTCTTAGATTTAAGTAACTAAAGGCTTTTCAATTTTCTTCTGTCTTCATGTTTTTTACTACATATTATCTTCTTAGCAAGATGATAAGACTGTCAAATCTTATCTTCAGTGATGAAAAAGCATGCATTCCAGAGCTACTCTGCCTGTTTTCAAATCGCAGATTTCCTACTCAACAGCTCGGTAAGGCACAATTCCTTTATATTCCTTAGGTAAGACACAATTTCTTTATATTCCTTAGTTTTTTGGAAAATGGAGAGAACAATTTTACTTACCTCATGGGGTTTGTGCAAAAATTAATGAGTTCAGACACATAAAATATTTTGGCTATTGGGTGTCACAGAGGAAGATTGTACCAAATCTTTTCTATTATTTCATCTTTTCATCACCTGCAGTCCTTAACTGAATTTCTTGCTCATGTTTTATTTAATTTTGTGATTTATCAGATAGGTTCTGCTCTAATGTAACTTACAGTTAGCAGAGAAAGAGGGAGAGAAACAGAGAGAGAGAAACAGTATGATGGAACCTTTTAAGTCTCAGATAACTCTCTGCAAATAATCTTTAACTCTATATGACTGGGCATGGTCTTCTGAAATTTGTGGAGAGGAAGTGGGAATGAGGAGAAGGAGCAGAGCAGAGTTCGACACTGTTGTATAATTCCTCCCTTGGTCTCCTTCAGGGTGCCCAAGTGCACATTATGCAGGTGTTGCCTGGATGGAAGCACTGCCCTAATTCTCAAGCTTTTCTTGGTTTAAATATTTCCACACTTAACTTGTACACAGTGCGCTTGATCTGAATATTCTACTGCAGATTCAACATTTCCATTTTAATATGCAATGTCAAAAGCAACTCAACTCTAGGCATTCAAATTTCTCTTGAAATTTTCCCTACTAAACCTATGCTGATCATATTTTCCCCCACTGAATTCAAAGTTCATCAAAATTGTATGCCAGAAGCTCTAAATCATTGTCATATCTTCCCTTTTCCTTACCCTCCATATTCCAAACTCATTATTTATTTGGGCTAAATTATCACCCATATATTTCTGGAATCTCTTTTCCTTGATGTCCTCTGCAGGCATGTTTTATGTAAGTGACTCTCACGTCTTTTGCACGACACTGTGGGCTTCTGCTTATCTGCTCCCTAGCCATCATTCCCTCTCTAGTGCTGCCCACACTTCATAGGATGATCATATAATCACACTGATAAATTGTTATGATGATCTTGTCACATCTCCTCTGACAGTTATCCAAGATATCTCAGATTCTCAAGGTGAAAAATAAAATGTCGCTTCCTCTCTCTCTCTATTTCTTTTTCTTTCTTTCTTTTTTTCCCATATTGCTAGAGATTGAACCTAGGGTCTTCACACTGACTAACATTCTTGACCCATTTTTTTATTTTTTATTTTGAGATAACATCTTTCTAATCACTAAATTGTCCAGGCTGGGCTTAATCTCACACTCTTCCTACCTCACCTTCCTGGAGTACTGGAATTATAGACATGTACCATAATGTTTGGTTCTAATTCTTTTTTTTTTTTTTTGACACAGGGTTTCACAGTGCAGTTCAAGCTAGCTTTGAACACACTCTGTAGCCCAGCCTGGCCTGGAACTTGAAGCAATCCTCCTGCCTTAGCCTCATGAGTGCTGGAATTACAAGTATGCACCACCATGCCCAGCTTGGCTCTATACTTTTGAATGTAGTCATTGAGGCAGTATGTAGTTTTGTTTCTGACTTACTCTGTAAGCCCTTCTTAAGACTGTCTCCCCTAGCTCCCAGTACTATTTTTTAGTTCCTTAAACTGACCTTTCTGACTTCTTTTTGCAAAATGATGCTCCACGTTAATTGTCTCATAAAATCTCATCTTTCAGGTCACAGCTAAAGCATTCCTTCTCCTAGGATCTCCTCTGCTTTCTTTGGCTCTTCTCTGTTAATTTCTAACACAAGTATTTACCTTCTGTTCAGAAATTTGATGACTTCAGGCATGCGGTCTATATTTAAGTCAACTTTCTGTCTTTGGGACACAATAATTGACATCCACAACTTTTTAAGGGAAGAAAGGTTTAATTTTGGTTATGATTTCAGAGGATTCAGTCCACGGTTGGATAGCTGCAAAAGAAATCATTGTGAGTGAGGGGTACAGTAGAGCAAAGCTGCTTGGTTCACGACAGTCAAGAAGCAGAGCAGGAAGACAACACCGGAAAGGGAGGGGCCAGGGACCAGATGCAGCACCCAAGGTCATGCCTCTGTGACCCAACCAAACACAGCCAAAAGTGTATTTTAGGAATCCTCTTCATGGCTCCCAAGCCAATCTAATTGATACAATGAAGCTTAACCACCACAGCCTGAAATCTTTGAGTCGAAGTCCATTTAAAAAAAAAAATTTTTTTTTTAAATTCATTAGTTTCTATGACTGGTTGGAAGCCAGAAGATGGTAAAAACGTTTAATTTTTCCTTTGTTCTAGCTGCACATCAGCTGATCATCTGTTAGTCCTGTTCTAAAATCTCTTCCTTCTCTCCTTTCTTTTAGCACCATCTTGTATTCACCCTGCCCGGCTCTGCGCTCTTATCCCCAGGGGGCTAAACACAGCAATCCAATGGCTTTGTTTTAAGAAGACAGTTGAAGTTTCCTAGAAGTGTTTTGCAGATGGAATTATTTAAGAGAAACAATATTTTCCTTTCAAATAGTGTCAGAACTTTATCTCTATGTCCTACTTCTGTTTTTTTTTTTTTTTTTTTAATTAAATATGTCTTCTTCCTAGAAACATCTGACTGGGCAACAGAAATAAGATGGAATGTGAAGGAAAGTGTAAAGGAAAAAAGAAATGAATCCCATCTGCCATTCACTTCCTTACTGAAACTGATTTTAATCTGTTTATTTGAAAATAATTTACTATCCCACTAAACTACAGGGAAGGAACTTTTCTTATTTTTGTCACTATTATATATCTAGCATATAGCACACAGTCTGACAGTTGAAAGTTTTGGCAAGTTATCTAATAAGTGTGGGATGACTTCTTCATCCTCTTCTTAAACATCTTTTCTATATCAAGCAATTAACACTGTGAACAAATTTCACATATTATATTTAAATTAATTTTAGTTTGTAATAGGAGATCCTGAGAACAGGATTATTTGTGTATTTTCATATTTCAGTACTTATTTATTTATAGCTAGTAGAACATGAGTATTTTATTTTCCTAGCTATAAGTGATTCTCTGCTATATTTGCCAATATACTGACAAATTTGGTCATTTTTATTATGATTATTATATTCAAGTGTGGGGACACATTGCATACTATGATTTAGGTGAATAATAAATTAGGGAATAAAATGTACAGCTTTGTCCTTTTTGACACCTAGTAGTTAGTGATTGGCAGTTTAATAGAAAATTCTGGCAGAGTTTTCCCCGGATCATGAGCCTTGTGTCACCTGCTTGGCTCACGCATCTAATACACTACTTCAGTATGTAGATATTGATTTGTGCATGACTAGGAAAAGCTCTGCAATTCCATTTTGTTTTGTTTTGCTTTGCTTTTCCTGTTTTAACTTGGTGGCATATACTTACACAATGGCAAAAATATGTCTACACATAGCTTCAAGGTTTCAGATTCTCACTGGATCCACTAGTCCTGAAAAAGATATAAATGAGTGTAGGATCATCATTATTATTTTATTATAGAATAGCTTGATTTTTTTGTAAGTGGCTTAATTGAGGTTTTGTTTGAGTAACATAAAAACTAGGGATAATAAAGAAAACAGTATGAAAAGCAATATTACTAATATAAACCATCTTAGTTTGACAAGGCTTATTTGCATATTTAATTCTAATTATTCTCTCCTTCTACAGAACCTGATTATCAGTATTAGCAAAATTAAAAATACTTTTTTTGCTATGAACAACTATTTCTTTTTATTGAAGGTGAAAATTTATGCTGTCTTTCTAATTTCAGTGCTTTCACTGGCATTGTCTTTTAATTAAGCTATGAATATTTAGATTTTTTTTCAAGTGTTTGAGTATGATGGGCAGTGTGGAATCTTACATTATCAATATTTCTTTCAAATCTTTTCATCCATTTAATAAAATGTTCAGATATGTAGAAACTATATATAATAATGCATTGATTGCTATGAGTTTGTTAAGGCTAACTATATAAATCTGATTGTAGGAACTGTAGCTCAACTTTTAAAATCTTTAATAAGTATCACTAGTAAAGAGAAATACAAAGTTAAATAAGTAATTATATTTTATTATTTAATAGACTGTAATTCTCACTCATGATGTCATCACCAAAAAATAACCACTATCATTAAAATATTTGCATACATCCTACCAAACATGCATGCACATACAAGTGCATTTTTACATTCATAGTCTCACAAGCAGGATCTCATTTTGTATAATTTGTAATTCTAGTAGATTTTTTTATTGTTATTCTCTAATTTAAATAATTTCTGATACACAGTGTGAAAAGACTCTATTATGTGGGTATACCATAATTAATTTCACTGATTTTCTATTCTTTGAAGCTTGGAACATCTTTGATGTACTATTATCAATAATAATGGATAAAGGTAGTTTGCATGTATTTTCATGATTTATTTTTAACAAAGGCCTATTCTCTTCCAACATTTAGATAGCTGTGGGCATTTTTGATAGTAGAAGGCATACTTGTTGGAAAAGACTGAAATCTCTGATAAGAAATGATGTCACAAAGTAGAAGGGAATAAAACAAAACAGGCTGGTGCAACAAAGGATAGATGTTTCAGATAAGTCAAACAGAATTAGAATACGATAGTCCTCTTTCCTCCTTTATCCATGGTGCTGCTTTCCACTCTTTCAGTTAACCATGGTCAACAAGAAGACAAAGAAGTAGAGGGCTTTTGATGATGTGAAGGGGAACTAGGGATGGAGGAAGAGGAAAAATAGTGTAGGAAGAGGGGAAAAGAAGCACTAAGGACTGTGATGTAATATGTGATGTGTATATGTACCAACTCCTTATGATGAATGTATTTGTTATGTGTGACAAACATATACTAATAACAAAATTTTTAAAAATGACAGACTACATAACAATGAGCTATTGAAAGGGAGAATTTCTGTAACTTTAATTAGTATATATTGTTGTGATTTTTCTATTTTGCCATTATTCTCTTGTTAAGGCTCCCTGTGTACATGCCCCATCTCAGCTCCCAGACTTGACAACAACTGTGATATTTTTTTTTAACATTTTCTTATTCCTTTTAATAGAATTTCACACCTATATGTCTATTCCTTAAGAATTATTACAGGTATTTGGTTTTGCTTGTTTTAAAGTCTCGTACTGTGGATATAATTTTGGAATCTGCTTTTTAAAATCAACATTGTTTAAAATCCATTTACAAATAAATTTTAATTATGGCTTTTACATGCAGTAGAAATCCATTTATTCTTTTTCCATTGATCAAACACTTATTTGCTACTTTACTATTGGTGGATATTTTTAATATTTTAATTTTTTCTCATGAAACTCTTCCAATGCGTGTTTCATACATGTTACCTGATACACACATACAAAATATTTTCCTAATCTAGTCAGTATTTGCAAGAGAAACAGATTCAATGGAGGACACAGAAACTTCTGAGATCAACCAGCAGTATCACCCCACAGAGTCAAATGCAGAAGAGTGCAAGAGATCTGTCCTCACGCTAGGGATCTGAAGAATTCAGCCAAGGGCCTGGAACTCAGGGCAATGCACAGTACAAGTCCTTATCAGGAGGCCGAAAATTCTGAGATGGAAAACCCAAAGGTCGGTGCTGGAGGCTGGAGAGTCTGCACCAGTAGGACAGAAGACCAGTGCTGGAAGCTGAAGAATTTGCAAGGAGAACCAGGAAACAACGCTCAAGGTGAAGACAAAGACCAGAACTCCTCCCAAGGGAGCAGCAGCAATCCTTGGCAAAAGCAGAAAAGCCAGAGTCCAGCTAGAGGAAAGCACAGGAACTAAGCTCTTCTGAAGATGATCAGCACAAAATCCTTCCCTCCTGTTCTCTTTCTATATGGTTCTGACAACAGGCCTCCTTAAATGAGTCTTCCACCCATAGCCCTGCTGACTCATTTGTGTTGGGCGTTCCCTACTCAAATTGACAATCAGTTAACCAGCACAGCTAAGACACATACCCATGAGAGATAATGCTTTTTAAGGAATGTATCCATGGCTAGAATAACTACCTGTTGTAGGATGTACATATTTAACTTTACCAGTTATTGTCAAAGTGTTTTCTAGAATGGTCATTGTAGTCTGTACCCTTATTGACAGTGTTCGAATTTTACCATTTCTCCACTTCTTTGTCAGCACTAGATTGCTTATTTCTTGAATTTTATCAATCTAGTGGTCTTAGAGTGAATCTTATTGTGATTTTTTTTTTTTTGCTGTGACTAACTATCCTTTTCATGAAATTGAATTTCTTCCATATGCTCATGAACCATATGTATTTCCCTTACTTGTGAAATGTTTTACCCTCATTTTTCTTGTTGACTTATGTTTTTCTTACATATGCCCAGGTATTGTATATATATTTAGTTATCTTTTATCAATACTTTTTTCTGGATTTTTCTGCATTTTTATTACTTATCTATTAATAAAGTTCTTTATTTTATTTTACTTGCATTTGTTAATATTTCCCTTATAATCTACCCCTTTGTTTTAAGAAATGTCTCCTCATGTGTATGTTATGATATATTCTCATTTTTTATTACTTTTTGAAATTTTATTTTTATTTTCTTCCTAGTACTTTTCTTGGATTTATATTAAAGCACTTACTTGCTTGATTAGTTCATAAATTTTGAGAATTTTATTTTACAGCACTTACTTGTTTGCTTACTGAGTTCATAAATTTTGAAAATTTTTTTCCTTTATAATTTAAGGCTTTAATAATGTATATTTTTCTAAAGTACTGCTTTAATTGCATACTACTTTTTAAATGTATCTAAAATGTGATAATATGTTAAACCTATACACTATTTGCTAAAGGTCACTATCTCAGGGTTTTTTTTTGTTTTTGTGGGTTGCCTTCCGATTATTTCTTCTTACCTATTCATTTACTAATCTCTGTAATGTGTTTAATATATTTTATTTTTAGAAAATGCATTTGTTCATTTCCAAACCAACTTGTTTACATATGATTTTTATTCACTGCTGATACTTTGAGGTCTGATGTTTTGTTTTTAAAATAAATATCATTATTTAATAGCTAAAATTGGCAAGTTCTTCTATCTGAAGCTATTGTATTTCTATTCTCTGTATTCTATCCTCTGTTTTGTGTCCCTATTTTGTACCTCTTTTTCTATTTTCACTGCTGTTAGGAGGCTTGTTTCTTTTGGAATTTTATCTATAGTGTTATGTCTTTAATATTTAAATTTAAGTTTAGTTTTACTTAATAAGATAAACTGTTTCTTCTTCCACTCTCCTGAAGCACTACTTATGTTGATTACTTTAAACAAAAATTGTCCAGTTGAGCTTTTCAGACTACATAAGTAAGATGAATTTTGACAAAAACTCATATTAACTTGGTATGCATTATTTTTAACTCTCAGGAGAGATTGTTTTACTCTGTAGAGCGGCAGGTTGAAGAAAAGCAATTTTCCTTATGAGATTTTTATATTTATTGCTATTATTCTTTATTCCTCTTTACATGGCATGTGCAACTAGATTTTTTCAAAGACATCCTATTTTACATTTCTCCATGTGGCAAATCCTTAGCTGTTTTTTTCCCTCATTGCTCCATGTAGCTGTCAAAGCATGTTCAATATATTTAGCGTATTAAGTAAATTCACAGAGGCAAATCTGGCTTTAAGAGTAGTTTATTTCTAAACCTCTTATTTAGTTTCTTTAAAGGTCAGTGGATGTGGCTAAGTGTGGCGCATTCCCATAATTCCAATACTTTGGGTAGCTGAGGCAGGAGGATGGCAAGTTTGAGGCCCACCTGGTCATCTTTAGCAACTTAGTAGAAACCTGTCTCAAATTAAAGAACAAAAACAGATCTGGGGGATGAGGCATAGTGAAAAGGTCCTGTGTTCAGTTTCCAGTAATGCAAAGAAAAAATTATATATGTGGATATTTTTTTTATCAGAATCTCAGAAAGGCACCTGAGGATACGATTTTTATAATACATTACTCAGTATGATATACTAATTGCTATTGCTAGGTAATAATACTGCCATTACTTTTGTAACTTACAGCAACATGAATTTATTGTCACACAACTTCTGTGGGTTCTGGGACACTTAGATTAACTGAATGTTTTACAAGACTGAAACCAGGGTGTCACCAGGACTAGTTCTCCTAAGGTTCCACTGAGCAAGGATCCACTTCTGTGCCTGTGTGGTCATGGGTAGAACACCGGCCCTTGAGTTGCATCAAAGAAAGTCTTTAGTTTCTTGCTGGCCATCAGTTGGAGGCAGCCCTGGTTCCTAGGATCCTGGGACTGAAATGGCTTCTGACATATTCTATTGGTTGGAGGGCAGTCAGAGATCCTGGCCATAGGAAAGCTGAGGGAATTACACAGTGACACAGAATAAGGAAACAAGGATCATGAGACCCACCTTAGGGTCTGTGTGCCACAGTCGCTACTTAGAAGTTTCTCTTGCTGAAGTTAAGAAGATCTGGTACACCTTAAGCTAGCATGAGGCACATATAAGACTGTAAGAGGTGTAAGTGGAAGGAAGCTGGTATAGTGTGACCGTGGGAAAAAACCCACTAGGAATTCCTAGTAACACCCACTTTGAAACCTCCAGTTTGATTTGCCCTTAAACAATAAATATCAAGTGAACGTATACTGTAGATGCACAATTTAAAACGTGCTGCTGTCTTTAAGGAGTTCTTGTGCCAACACCCATTTTCCTCTTTGAACTTGATCCACGGATACAATCACAAAAGCCATGATTTTTACATGACTTTCAAATGGTTAGTTTGTCCCTGTTCAGAGAAAACACAGCAAACCCTGGCTGCTCATTTTTCCTCTGTCACTTTCACTCATGGGCAGAGTTCTTTATAATGCGTCGGACCCCTGCCAGCAATGAAAACTGTATTTGCACTGATAATTCCAGCTAAGACAGAAGCATGACCAACACAGTTCTTTGCTTCAACTGTGGATGGTTTCTAGCTGAGTAATTTACAGTGGTCAAAATAACCAAAATCACTATTTATCTTTGTGTATATTTACACAGCTTGAAAACAAAACCACCAAACTCAATAATTCCTTTGTCAATGGTTATACCCCTCAAGGCAAGCTTTCAACCTCGATTTTCACAGTGAGACATCCTTGACAAATTGACAGAGACGGTGACATTTTCTTTGTCCTTTTATTTCTTTTTCTGACATTCTTATACCCCATTTTGCGTTACCTCTGTGGTACTCATGCATTCTATCCTGGAGTTCTGAAGTTGCAGTTCTTTCTGGCTGCAGTTACTGTGAGCCTAATTCCTGATAAAGTGACAGTTGAAAATTGGTAGGGTGTTATTGCTTTCAGTATGTTTGCGTTTAAGCAACAATCAAGAGGATAAGATCCTCAATGAGAGAATTTTAAGTAATGTGGTTTCCTGGGAGAGAAATGAATTATATTTCTGAGCACTTCAAATTGTACCGATTTTTTTTTTGTTATGAAACCAGTGCTAAAAGCTATAACTAATAATTTTGAGGTGTTCACTATGTGCTGGTCATCAAGTCAAACTCTGCAGAACTTATTTCAATAAATGCCTCCAGTAATAGGATGAGATGGGAACTTTTATTCTAATTTTATGTCAGGAAACATGAGATTAGAGGAGGTAAGTAATTTTGCCAAGGTCACACCACAAGGGAAAGATTCAGATGGGTACAACTCCAAATACTAATCTATTAAAATTTATACTGTTTTATTGAAGGTAAATCATGTTTTACTATTGATGATCATAAAGTAGAAAATGTTCTTGTATGTTACAACCTTGAAATCTTGACCCAAACTTGTGTCCAGTCACCTATTTGATTTACACACATGCTTTATACATTCTCGACCTGGGTTTCTTTCTGGATTAAAGGAAATAATTGAACTGGATGAACCACAAGATGCTTCTTTCACGTATAATTCCAACATATACTATCACACATTGCTGTTGGCATGACAAGCACCAACTCTAAAATATAGGATGTATTTCTAAATTTGTATGCAGAAATGAGAAAATGATTGCAACCTTGCTGAGTTGAGGGTAAGATCAAAATCTCCTATTTAGGAAATTATTTCTTCAGCTTCTGTGAAGCAGGTTGATTGCTATTATAGCCCATACATTTTGAATTGTTTAGTTTCTTAACTGTTAATTGAAATGTAATTTCATTTGCATAATATAAGACTAGGGTGGTAATTAACACTCTTCTTACTAATTGCCACCCAATTAACCTGCTTTAGGTGTCTTACTGTCAGCACAGCATCTAAATATTATCTTTGCACCCTAGTTTATTCTCCAGGCTGTGATTACCTTTTATGGTTTATAAAATTTAAAATTAATTGCATTGCAGCTAGAGCTGTGGCTCAACCTTGTATCTCAAAAAGGATCTATTAGGTAATTATTTGATGACTAATTAAGTTTTAGCTGTCTCACTAAATCAACTTAAAATGTTCCTCTTATAAAGTAGATTTAAAGGGTCACAAGAGACTCCTGAAAGATCAGGCACACAGTCAAACTTACTACTCAGACTGTCTCTTGATGGAGTTTTGGAAACATTCATCTGTCATTGCTGAATTCCTGTCCTGGGGTTAGAAACCTCTTACTCCTTGTTTTAGAGGTAGAACTTTGACCAAGGAAAAATATCTTATTTTGAACTAGAATTGTTGACAACTTCAAGACCTTTTCCCAACCTAGACTTCATTTGTGATCTTTTCTGAGCTGCTCGTTTCTTCCCTTCTGCCCTTTTCTCCTTGCTGAACTCAGAGAAGCCAGATATAGAAGCAACAAAATACCTGTTCATACCTTCCAGGACTGGGTTTGGTTTGCTATATAACAGATATTTTAGGATTTCACTGAGTGAATCCAGGGAGTTATCTGTTATCTCAAGAAATGTTAATAAATGTTATTGGAGACAGAAATAATCCTAAATCTTCTACATCAGACAAAAATAATATTTGACAAGATGTGCCCATTGTGAAATCAAGCAAAGTGTTATGTGTTCAAACTCTAAAAGGTGAAAAGTCCCAGGTATAAATACAACACGTGAAACTGAAGCTGTCATGAATATGTTAATACACAATTATTCCTCCTACTCTGAAAACTTTATCAAAAGTAGCATTCATTTTTCTAAGCAGTAGTAGATAGTTATTTGGGATATTGCATTTTCTTATGTAGAATTCTCTAATTTTTGCTTTAAGGAATAAATTCTGTAGACCTTCAGTTATTCGTTGGTGGCCTTGTTTTTATAATATTCACTTAGTGCTCTTAAGTATTAGACACTGCTTAGCTTTAAGGAAACAGTGTTTAAAAAAGATATACTACTTGATCTCAGAGTTTTAAGGAATGATCAGGAAACACAGGTATTAAATAAGTGACTACTGGATTATGAAAATAATTCCATCAGTAACTAGGTAACAATGGACACTATCAAGGCTCACAGTTTCCAGAGATTAGGGTGCCCTGATGACATTGGAGTTGATTCTGGAAGGATAAATAGTGATATCTTTGGTGGAACAGTTGACACTACTAGTGGGACCTTTTTAATAGACCAACAATGTTATAGACAAGGAAAGCATCAAGTAAAAACTCTTGAGCACAGAGAGACTGTGGGACAAGAAAGTGTCCTAGGACATTTCAGTGCGACCTCAGAGGAGGCAGTAAGGGAGAGAAGTGAGAGGTGGACACGCAGAGGTCCTCAGGGCCACGTGACATAGGGCTGCATAACTGTGCTAAAGGTTGTTCATCAAATGTTAAGAAGTTGCTGGAGAATTTTAATTTCACATGTAGTACATTTAGAATTGCATCTTAAAAGATTAGTGCTGGCTGAAAACTGAAGACAATTAAAGGATCGTACTTCCTCCCATTCCCAATCTTTGGTGATATTATTTTCTCAGATGGACTTAGTGAGGGATCTCCGATACTTCAGAAGGAGGTGAAGACCCTGCCGTGACTACACTCATGGAACTGCGATCACAGGAAAGAGAAGGGATGTTTTCAGTTATAAATGAAAAGATGAAACTAAAAGTGCTGACTTGGAAAAAGTGAAAAAAATCTGTAAAATTGTTGGTGGCTATTACTCTTCAAATTGCTATTACTTTTAAATTGGTGCTACAAACACTGAAATACTCCATCAGAAATGATAGAAAGAGAGACAGAGAAAGAGAGAGAGAGAGGTACTCAGAAACAATAATTGTATTTCATATCTATGTAGTGATTTGTAATTTTCAAAATATCTTGACCTGAGTTGTTGGATTTAATCATCATAACAGAGTTCTTGCATCTCTATACCTGTTTGACAAATAAGGAAAATCACTACTTGCTTTAAGGAACCACTTCACATATACTAAACTATATTATTTGTAAATAAATGATCCACTTTTCATTTTCTGCTTGAGGCCCAATTAATAATGAAAAATCAGCATTTCTAATCCATGGTCCATTGTCCATAGTGATTGTCTCAGAGATGGTTTTATAAGGAAGCTACTGCCAATAAAATGTGAAGAAACAAAGATAAATTTCCTAAGAGTTTGTAGTTTGTGTGTGTGTCTGTGTGTCTGTGTGTCTGTGTCTGTATCTGTGTGTGTGAGAGAGAAGAAGACAGAGAGAGCCTCTTGCTTAGCTTTTCTTGCAAGAGATTCTCTGTCTTGTAACGTGAAAATGAAAAGGAAATGAGAGCGCTTCGCACTGGGCCAGCCTATGTTCCAGTTCATAAAAAAATGACTGGTGCTGTGAGGGACTCAACACAGAGAAACTGAAATTATAAAAGGCAGCATGAGAGAGAAGCTTGATCTCAGTGACACTGTTTGAAATGCTGGTTGCATTTTACCTGGAGGCTGGACACTGGCTAACTGAGGACTTGGCAGTTCTGTAAGCCAACAATATTTTTTTCTTATTGCTTAAGGTAGTTTGAATTGGATTTTCTATCACCTTCCCCTAAAAGAGTCACAAGTAATAGACAGTGACAAGACTAACTGAAGCAAAGGTCAAATTCTTTAGAATCAGTTCAGGGAACAGAAATGGTAACTATAGTAATTAAAATGAGTTTGTTTTTCCTCTCAAGTACAAGGATTTTAGAAATATTCAAATGAAATCTGGCATATTTCTACCTTTTTCTCTATCATACTAATTTCAGTTTCCAAGAATACCTCATGACTATGGTGTACCCCTATAATCCTAGCACTCAGGAGGCTGAGGCAGGAGGATTGCCAAGAGTTCAAGGCCAGCCTGGGCACCATGGTGACTTCAAAGCCAGCTTAAACTACATAGTGTGATCACGTCTCAGAAAAAATAAAGGGGTTATCTCATAGTCAAAAATATTTCTTGTAGCACCAGCCATTCTAATTACTTTCCAGTCACCAAAAGTAAGTAAAAAAATAAAAATAAAAAATAAAACAAATAAGTGGCGAAAGAGGGGCATGGACTTTCTTCATGAGGATACTTTCTAAAATTTACATATATTACTTCCAGTCACATCCAGCCAGCAAGCACTTAGTCATATAGCCTAATCTGGCTCTCTAAAAAAATGGAAAAGTGAAGGTTTTATCCTAGAACCAATTTGCTATACTAAAAATTGAAGCCCTCTTACAATACTTCAGTTGCCCTTTGTCTTTCCCAGGTGTTGCAGACACCAGAGCAGCACAATTTCATGTGTGATGTAGGTGGAGTTACAATTTGAAACAATAGAACAGGCTGGAGATTGGAGGAAAGATTATAGGGTGGGAAACCCTTCCATGCTCTTTCAGCTTCTACGAGTTGATAGCATTGTGAGTAAGAGAATAGGCTTTGAGATCAAACATGAATTTGTGTCAGCTCTGACATTAAATAACCGTGGACTTCTGCTGTACTCAACTATAAAATAGGAACAACATTTAACTACCTAAGACGTCCCATGAAGATTAAATTATCAAAGCCTGCAATGCTTTTGCCACCTATTTTTATCTAAATAAAAGATACATAAATATATAGATATATTTATTTATTATTTAATAAACTAACATTGACCTATTTAGATGGACACAAGTTTGAATATTTTCCTACTCCTTATGATCAACTCTATTAATGTTAGTTTTTTTTTCAGATCAGTTTTTATCAGATCTCTCCATCTCTGTACTTCACTACTTTATCCCCACCAGGTGTATAATAAATGTTATAATGTTGTACTGTCAAAAGAATGATTTTTTTTATTTTAGAAATATTTCTGAGGCTGACAATCTTGTTTTGGAAGTCCATAGGAAGACCCGCATCTGATGAATGAAGATGGACAATATTCTGTAATGTCCATTCATTTGATTTTTTGGCAAAATGGGTCAATTAAGAGTCTCAGTGTCACTCTCCACCAACCACAAATTTCTCCTTAAAAAAGAGTAAGTTCAAAGTTTCTTACTTAACACATCAGTGCTCTTTGGAGGTCTCACTTTAAATCATTTTCAAATATGAAAGAAGATACAGTGATAGGTGTTTATGTAAAAAGTTAATTGAAACTGGCACTCCAGTCTTACTCTTGACCCTAAAGAACTAATGGCCTAAATACGATTTCTTCTGTGTATATAGCTCACTTATAGAAGGGGGATTGCTGAGACCATATATAAAATATCCTATATAAAGTAATGGAAAAAGAAGAACTAAGAAATTTTAAAATAGAATTGGTTTAATATGGGTCTTGCTGGATGCAGCGATAATTTTCCTGTAGCAAACATGTCACAGTTTTTGCAGACAGAAGGGAATTCCCAGTGTAGCAACACTTTGGAGTAGGCTTGGGTAATGGCAGGCAGAATACACTTTGACAAGAACTGAATTGACACTCTCAGGACAGATGAGGGGGAAAACACTTCAGGACAAAGAGGAAGAGAAGGTTGAGGAAGAAGAGAAAAGAGGGTTTTTCTGTCTCCCTGAGAAGTATCATGCATCATTTGATTTGAACAGCCTGGAACACCGTGAAAACTTATTTTGCATTCATGCAATGGGTATGCTGTTCAAGACTTGAATGTAGGACTCGGGGCAGAGGGACAAGGAGCTGTCAGGATGTGCTCACATAGGATGGCCATGTCTCCTGACTTTGCAACTGAGCAGCCTCAGTCTTGTTCCCATGAATGAATGAAACACTGTATGGAAAAAATATAATTTGTTGTAAATGAAAACAACGTTCCTTTACAACTTCATGATACAAATACTTTCATTGATCTAATAGAAAGCAAGGTTATTTAAAAAGGTGTGTTAGTACAGGTACTTATCCATTAGCAAATATTTTTTTGAGCATCTAGTATCTCAGAAGCACTAGGCCAGGTGCTGGGGACAGAAGAGTAAATGAGACAGTCTTTTTTCTCATAGATTTTACTGCCAAGTGCAGGGCACACACACGTTACACATATACCACACACACACACACACACACACACACACACACTCAAAGAAATACTGCTATGGATCTGTGTTTGGAAGGCAAGTACCAGAATGACTTTGGAACATGTTTCTGTAGTTCCACAAGTTCAGCAGCTGAAAGCATAAGTAATGTTAGTATAGGGAGCTAAGTATGGTCTTGAACCCAAATAGTTGGGCTCCAGTGTCTTTTATATTTTCATGGTTGTACTACTCTGTTTTACTTCAAATATATTTACTTTGGTAAATCTAAGGAGGTTGGTTAAAACCTCTTTCAGATCTCTTAAAACCAGTGTTTCAAAACTTTAAGAGACCTTAGAATCCCTCTAGCACAACCCTACGCTAATTCTGCTTACACTTCCTGGAGCCGTTTCATTCCCTTGCTGAATTCATAGCTGTTTCAATTTCTTCCTTCCATTAAGAAGAAAACAAAGGCACACAGCATAAACACTTACATTCGAAGTGTAACTCAGCCGCCCAGTAAAGGTGATTTCTGAGAGTGTTTCCACAGTAGTTTTATCGAAGAGATGATGAGATTTTTAAGAAATACGATAAAACCAAACACTCTTCTAGCTGTTAGTGTATTTCAGAAAATTACAGTGACTATTCTATTATGTTTATGTGAATGCTAATTTAACTTTTAATTAGAATTCTCCCATGCCTAATTGCTTAGGAAATTCACCTTTAAGTAATAAATGATGTTTGTGAACATTACTGAAAATAAGCCAAATTTCTATTAGAACAATATTTTATATTATGTAAATTTAAATGCTGTGTGTCATTAGATTAAATTTTTAAAAGTCTAACTTAAAGTGAAATGAATTTTCTCTTAAAACCGAACAAAAGATAATATTTACTTTGATAAGAATCAGGGACATTTATGAATAGCATTTTATTCTTTTTGATGTGACATACTGCTCTGGGCATTTATTTCTTCCTCCTGAAGAGGTTTGTAAAAGGCTCATTGACTGCTTTTTTCCACTGACTAGTAAATAAGCATTAGTTTTTTCTCTGAAATTCTTCTTTCCCAGTTTTTCTAATTTCTGTTTGTTTCTCTTTCAGTTTGGTAGGCCCTGTTAAGATACTGCTTACTCTGCAGCTATTTTTATTCAGGAAGATAAAACTTGCAAGCATAAATCCCTTTGGAACTAGGTTGAAAGAAAGACCTTAAGGTTGGGAAGCTTTTATATGGAAATAACTTTGAAATTTTCAAGCCTAGACTTTCTTCTGATCCAGTAACCTGAGGGAAAGGTTTACCCGATGTGTTAGGTATCAAATGCCTGTTTTGGTTTCACTTCCACTGCCAAGAATCAGTTAAGAGATTTGTAACACAAAGAAAAATAATGAAAGAGTTTAGCCATAATAATATAAGAGATGAATGGAAGTTTTTGATGCAGTGTACAATTTGAAGCCACAGGCAGGCTCCAACATGAGTATTAGGGGATGAAGAAAAATACCCCTTCTCTTCACAAACACATTCTCCTCTAATCAGCTAATGTTAGAAATGCTTTTGCAGGCACAGCTCCCCCCACCCCATTTCTGGTTTGCAATGAAAAGTGGATATTAGCCTTTGTCTACCTTGAAGAAAGTCAAAGGCTGCAAATCAAGGTGATTTGTCAATAATAATATTGTTTTTTATTTCTAGAGAGTATATTTTGAATGAAGGATGTAGAATTCCCTAGGGAGGAAAGGCAGCCTCATGGAAGAGAATACCTTCCCCCCAACACAATGCTCAGGGCCCTCATGCATAAACCAGCAGCTGCTCCATTTCTCTTTAAACAGAGGATGTTCCCTAAGGGACCCTATCCTTAAACATGCTTTCTTTTTATCTTATTTTGGTTTTGGTTTTGCTTCCTGTCAACTGGGAATCAAACACAGGGCCTTGTGTCTACTAGGCAAGTGCTGTCCCACTGAGATACATCCCCAGATCTTTAACACATCTTCAGAGAGAAATCTTTTGTACTAAGGATACCTTAACATGTAACACAGCAAGGTTCAAAGTAGGCAGTAAGGGACAGAAAATAATAAAGGAGTCTGAAGACATGGGCTGAGACACTGCATAAGGAGATTTTATGGCCTGCCTAGTGCTGTTGGGAAGTGTCCCTATAGTTATGACTTAATTGACTCAGACTGCTTATTCATATTTGCCTGTATGTGTGGGTCTGTCTTTCCCCCCAATTCCTCATCAACATATTTGTAATGATTAAGAATCTCATAACAGAAAGTTACTCCAGTTCAACCTTTCATCTGATGCACATGTTTTTAAGATTCACCTGGTAAGAATGTTTCTGTACACATTTACCTTTGTGGAATAAATAACTTTTATCCATTTATCCACCAAACTAATTATTTATTAAATGTCTTTCTTTACCTGAATGAGGAGCTTTTCTCTTCCATGCAAAGTTCCTTGAGGTTCAGATTATTGTAGATAAGGTAAAGATATTGTTGTAGTCAGGGGTTACAGGGAGAACAACTGCATACAGGACACAGGATTTGTAATACTGTTTTATAATAGTCACCCAGAGTTGACACAAGAAAGTGCAGGAAAATCTGTCCACAACACTAAGACCCAGGATATTTAGCCAAGGACCTGGATCCCACAGCAATGTCATGCATGAGTCCCACTAGAGACCCAAAACACATGACAATGCCTCCTACAGTTCCAACTGGAAATCTAAGAGCCCACAATAAGGACTCACGCCAGACTATTTTACAGTTCTGTGCCGGGAAGGCCAAAGGTCAGCGGTGGAACTAGAAAGTCTATGCCAGGGGGATGAAGGAGCTGTGCAGTGGGTTGAGGGTTCCACACGGGAGCCGAGAAGTCACTCTCAAAGGAAGAAGTGGGGCTGCCCTGAAGAGCACCACAGCCATCCTCATCGGCAGCGAGGTCTGGCGCTCCTCCGACGATGAGAACAGTTGAGCACAGGTCAGGAAGCCCAGCGTGACAAGCTACTCCAGCACACAGCCTCCCCTCCGGAGCCAGGAAGCGATGCACTATGTGAGGAGGAAGGCTCCCACAACGTGAACCACAGCCATTCTCATTGATGAGGTCCCGAGCTCCTCCGATGATAATGGCTGAATCCATATTGAGGAAGTCACCTCCAGGAGAACCAGCGGCTCGAACAGCAACTCTTGAAAGAACCCACAACGCCTCTCTCTTCTTCTCCACGTCTCTATTTATGCTGGTAACTTTCCTCAGGTGGCCCATTTTTACGCTAAGTTGACAACCAGTTTTTAATCCATAACAGATATTTACACAACTCTGGTAATTTTCTTAAACTCTTTGCGCTCGTGAGCCTTGTGAGAACAAGTTATGTGATCTCTCAATCCTTATTCAGAGGAAAGATTTCATAGATTTTATGAAGGTATTGTCATAGATCTTATGAAGGTTATTGATAGGTTCTGCTAGCCTGGGGTTTAGCATCCTCCCAACTTGGTACTGGACCCAGAGAAACAACTTAGCTCTCCAAGAGTAAACTCCATGTTTTCCTTCTCATTCCAGAGATAAACCTCCCTCTCCCTTTTGTGCCTGCACCAAGCCCTCTCCAATCCCAAGACTCCACAACCCCCCAAGCCTCCACCCCCAGACCCCAGTAAATCATCCTGTCTCCTGCTTTACACAGACAGATGCTCCCTCAAATCACCTGTCAATATGTCATTTTGCCCACCTCCCCAAACTCCTCCCCCAGCCAAAATTGATAAAGGTAACTACAAGTCTTTGTTCTTGTTGAGAGCTTCTACATCCCCACTCCACCCCTTTAGCTCTCCCATGCCCTCTGCATTAAAGGCCTCCTCCTCATCTCTCCTGCCCTTATTTTCTCTGCACCATTTCAGATTGAGTGACTTTACAATAGTCAAAACAGTCATTATCACAGTGCTTTCTCCAAGTCCATTCAATTTCTGCTACCACCTCAATGTTGCCAAACTTTATTAATAGGTGAAGGCAGATTTACTATCAAAAGAAGCAAGAGAATCACCTTGTGTTTTTGGTTCTATGAATCAGGCTTCTTTACTAGAATTTCTTGACATTTTAATTATGTACTTGCTCTTCTGTCCTGGTCAGGTTGTTTTGTATGACTAGTTTGTTACTTATGTCCTTAAAAGCAAAGCGCTGCATGGGACACCCTATTGCATTTGTGAGCCAGATTCTTGCTCCTGGGTCATAGATACTCTTGTTCAGTTGAAACAATTGAATTGTCATTGCCTGCTTTGACATCTGTACCCTGCGGACTGCAGACACCTATTGGCTTCCTGTCAACTGTATTCTCTGAAGTGCACCCTTGATAATTGATCATCAGTGATTCTATCTCCACTGCTGTTGCACCTAGTTTTGAGTCTAAGAGTGGAACTTTGTTTTTTCCTTCTTAACGTTTTGTATTATCCAGTACTTGGATATGATTGTGCAACTAAACCAGTGAGTTAATTTTCCTCTCTCCCTCCCATTTCATGTTTAGCAAATATTTTCTCCTTCAGAATGTAGCAGCTATGAGTATAGACATTGTAATAAGGAAAGAGAAAGAAAGTGCTCAAAATTAAAGAACAGCTGGGATAGGGGAAAGGAGAAATGGAAGAAAGGAAAAGATTGTGTGTTTGTAGATATACACATAAAACTATATGTATGTATAAGTATGCAAGTTAGACAACCATACTACTAACTCTCTGTTAGTTCATTAGAAAGAATAGTTTGTCTTGTCATTGTTTGATTGTCTGGTTTTTCTATGCCTAGATTTCATAACTTGAACAACTACTTCTAAGATAACAGTATGTAATATATTGTCTAGTATTGATCTCTTACTTTTGTTTTTGATATTCTGTATTACTTCTACATTTTTTTCTGTTTTGCTTTTTTAAAATAAAAAAAAGCATATAGCAGCTACTGAGATACAAATTAGCTGTGCAGGTATCTCTCAGGCCGTTAAACATCTTAGGTGGTGTGGGTTGAATTATTTGTACTTTAAAGTTGCTCATTTGTGTTTCCTTAACTTATCCAGATAGCTAAAATAAAATGCTTTTTCTGACGTCACACTAAAATCTAAGCATTTTATGTTTACAGAAATGCCTCATCAAACTCATTATCTTTCAGAGTGAAATACTGTATAACTTTGGGGCACATAAAGATATATTTTTAAGACTTTAAAAGAGGCCAATGCAGTGAGGCCTGGTTGAACTTGGAATGATTTATACTCAGTTTCATGAGACATCGCTTGAGGCAAATTTTCTAAATCAAGATGATAATGTTTTTTTTTTGAGACAGGATCTCACTATGTAGTTTAGACTGGATTTGAACTCACTGTGTAGCCCAGGCTGGCCTCAGGCTCTTGATGATCCTTGTGAGTGCTGGGATTACAGGTGTGTACCACTGCACCTGGCTATGATCCACACAACTTTTTATTGAATGGATATTCTTTCTGGATACTTGAACTGTACTATATGTCTTAATTTTTTGTGCTATTTTTGGGTTTTTTTTTTCATCTTTTCACCTTGCTTTGTTAGAGAATTAAGTGATACATTGGCAAAGGAGATATCATTTTAACCTAGGAGAACAGGTCTCTATTTTTCCTCGTATAGAATTTTGCTACATAAGGATGTGGGTGATAAAGGAGTCAGAGAATTGCGGGTTCAAATACCATCTTTAACATTCATTGGTGGTGTGATATTGGGCAGGTCTCATATTTTGGCCTCGCTCAGTTTCCTCAAATAGAGCTAATATTTGTTTCAACCCTCTAGGATCATTGTTGTGCTAAATTAAATTTTAGATAAATAGATGGATAGATAGACAGATAGACAGAAAATTAGAGAGATAGATAAGCTGATGGCAGAAAAGGAAAAAGAGAGAAAGAAGTCCTAAATTTGCTACAAAAATATCAAATCCTAGTGTGTTTATCAGGATTTCCTCCTCCTTTCTCCCTTCCCTCCCTGCTACCTCCCCTCTCTCCCTTCCTGCCTTCCTTCCTTCCTCTCTCACATTCTTTCTTTCTTTCGTTAATTTTTTCAAGATAGCCTCATTATACTAAGTTGGCCTTGATTTCCCGGATTCATGTGATCCTCCTGTCACAGCCTCCTAAGTAGCTGGGATCACAAGTGCATACCACCACACCTGGGAGAGTTAGCCTTTTGATTCAGAAAACTAATCCTCATAGCATCACTCATACAACCTTCCCAAAATGCATGAATGCACTGCGAAATGTGTGAGTTCAGCAAGCAGAGTCCTGAATATCCTTGGGCCCTTTTGGAGTTGGAAGCGCCCCAGCTGCATTACCGCGCTGTGTGCCGTGACGCAGTGGAATGTGCTGACTGTTCTGGCTGTGCTGTCAGACTTCATTCTCCACCATATATCAACTGCGCTGAAGAACACATAGATCCTCCTGGTTGAGTAGCCTTTGGATATCGCTGCACTTTGTCTTCAATAGCGGTGTCATTTCCTGAGCCCAATCTGCAATCATTCATGCAATAATGGCACCTTATAGTTGTAGACCACGTCTGTACATTTTTTCCACAATGCTTTCCCATTTATTATCGTATTTGATTCCTACAACATTGCTTAAGAAATTATTTATTCACTACTGATGAAAAATTAAGGCTCTGACAAGTTAAATAATATGAGCTAGCTTACATCATCTAATTTTTATAAGAGATGGAATATTAATTCAAAGCTGCTTGTAAACATCATAGCGTCTTCCCCCTTACTGTCTGTAGGTCAATTTTAAACGCTTTTAAATGCAGTGGCAAATGCTTTATTTTTATTCTCCTCTTCTATCTGCTTCCACTTCATTCTATGTTCTGAATATTGTGACCATTTTCCAATGCCTAGAGAATATTTTGTCTCTTTCATTTTTTTATGGGTCCAAATCAGACATCATTTACTCTGGGATGTCTTGCCTTCTACTCATACTCTGTTAATTCTTGGCTCACCCTTCTGCCATGTACTTTCAAAGTATTCACAATATCTCCTTTTATAAAACTTAATTCAATGTATTCCATTGTTTTCATTTTCTGTTTCTCAAGATTATGAAGGCAAAGGCCCATGTCCTATCTGTCACCTGGCATAGCGCTTTGCACATACTATGTACTTTGTTCAATGCACATTTGTTGAATGAATGAATGATTTATTTGTAACTAGTTAACTTGCTTTTTTATTTAGTTATTTATTTATTGCTTTTGATGCTTTCCTTATGCAGAATAGTGACCCAAAAGTAATTAACCCTCAATGAAGAATGTGACTTATATGTGGGGCCAAACAGATGGAAGATATTATTGTGACATGGGGGAATAGACCCCATGACTCATAGATGTTCTTTAGAAATCTTTTTATCTTTGTTCACTCCAAATTTGCAAAACTATAGACTCATTTGTTGAAGGTGTGGTTTGTGGATATTGCCTATTAGTGTTTCAAACATAAGGTACTTCTCATTTGAGGTTTTCTATCCATTTGAAGTTGATTTATTGACTACCTAATATTATGCCTGCTCCAAAGTAGGTGCGCAATTAAATTTCACTTTAAAAATAATGGGTCTTAAAATACTTTTTTCTTTTCCTAAATTATCTTCACATGTATTTAGTTTTTAACTTTCAAGGCAAACGTCTTCTATCGATGACATGTCTAAGTATTGACTTACGTATTTAATTACACAGGAGTACATTTGTTACAGATTTTTTTCAGGACATCAGAGTGGGACTTATGTAGAAGGACTGGAAATCACCACCATATATAAGTATCCCTTGTATTTTGATATGATTATATATTTTCTATGTCTGTATGCATCAAGTGGGGATGGTATTCAGGTTTTGTGGGTCATGTTTTATGCAACTTTTTGATCCTCTTTATGAAAAAGGATACAAAATTTTGAAAATCATTGTAGGCTTGTTCAGGGCATCTCACTGAGCAGAGATATCAACTGATTCCCTAATTTTGGTAAAATGCAACAACTTTTGTATTAACATGGTGTATTATCTTTTGCGTAGCCTCACTTTTATTGCTATTTTATTTTTCAGCATCCCTTTATTCATCTAAGCTACTTCTTAAGAGTTGATCTATTATTCTTGAAAAATGAACTGAAACACTTTACATTGTATGACATCTGACCTGCAACTGAATAGAAAAGAAAAACTAATTTTTTGCAGGTCATAGGCTCTGTAATATTGTTTAAAAATTACTCTTTGACTGCAGCTAACAGATTCCATGGCACCCATGAGTGGACCTTAACCCACTGTTTTAAGTGCCTTCACTCAGTATGGATGCAGCTTTGGTAGTTCATTTGGGAGAACTTTTTCCTGGAGGAATTTTGTGTAGAGGCAATGGTAATAACTTTGAGTGTTCTTGTGATTGTAAAAGATGAATTTTCACAGTAAGATTACTGGAGAATTTTAACTATCATTCTTATTCACAATTATCAACTCCTTTAAAATGATCAATTACTGGTCTCTCCCACTGCCTTTCATCATACTTCCAGACCTTTTTGGAATTCAGAGTAGGTGTTCTTCTGGTGGGAATTTTTTAAGATTAAAGGATGCTAGACCTTTGGTTTATGGTCCTCAAGTGGTACTTAATAACTGGAAACGTTTGTGCAATGTAATAGGAATGTAGGCACTCATTCTCCATAAAGGTCTAAATACTTTTCCTTTCAGAAACGTTCACAAAGCAAAGGAAGAATGGGAAGCAGAAATGAAAATTCAAATTTAAGCAAACTGTATCGGGTGATATGCTATGTACCCCCAAGTCCTCACATACTTTTGATGGGGCTAAGTCTGGCGCTTGTTTGTGTTCGGTTTGCTGTACCCTCCCAGGGGTGGAGCCAACATACAGTGTAAGGGAAGGCAGGTCTTTCACTTCTGCTTTTTCTGTCTCTCTCTCTCTCTCTCTCTCTTTCACCAGTGCACCTTGCTGCTTGCAGCCACCATGAACTGTAGCCCCGCCACCCCATGCTGACTTGGAGCCAACTAATGGACTGAACCTCCCAAGAAACTGTAAGAATAAACCTTTCCTCCCCTAATTTTGGGTGTCAGGTATTTTGTCTTAGCAACGAGCAAAAAGTAACCAAGACACAAATGAACTAGATAGCTTCATTAACTGTGAACATCAACATATGAGGAAGGTCAGACAAGTTCAGCAAAGATTGAAATGATCAAATGTGGAGGTGCCCAAGTCAAATATACTAGATGCCAAGATGTGTTGCAGAAGTTTCCCAATCAGGACAGAGGGCCTGCTTGTCTAAGCTCTTAGTTTTTCCTGGCTGCTTCTTTGCTGGAACCACATGCTTCAACCAAGATCACATCCTTCTTTGGGGCAATTGGCATCCAGTTACCAGTGATGAGACAGCAGCAAGGCCCTGCTACCAGCTGGAATGGAAAGGACATCTTTGAGACTCCATGTGAATTTTGGAGTCCCCTTCAGGGTTGATCAAATCCTAGTTGGGCCTTCATCAGCCAAACATTTTCCTGTACTTTCCATGCATAAACTAACTCTGAATTCAAACTTCCTGCACACTAATTTCTACCTCACATTCTTTCTCATTGGGAACAACTATGAGCTAAGTAAGGAAAATGACTGATCAGTGGAGGGATAGTCACCTTACTTTCATTCTTCATGACTTTGGAAGTGCTCTTTGCAAGATCCATAAGAATCTGATATCCTGAGAACCATAAAACAAATGGTCAGTTCTTATCTTTGTTTTCTTTAGACTGTATTTGACAAGGCCAAATATGCCCTGTTTTTAGAGATATAAATTTGTATTTAAAACAGTTTAGGCCATTTGCAGACTGCAAAGTGAGAGAACAAAGCCTCACTAGGAAGCAATTCCTCCCTGCAAACCAGTGCCATATGTGGGCTGCTGCTGGAGTGGGGACTGCCAGACCCAAGCCCCTTCCGGCACACTGGTTGGTAAAAAAGAAGAGCCAATCCAACCCCCCTGCCACACACACACCTCTAAGCATCCAGCTGATCTGGAGAAACACAGGCTGCAATGATAGCTATTGAAATCAAATGCAATCTGATGTTTGGGATGTTTTGGAGTTTCACTGACCTTACGGATATAGGGCCAGTGGTCTAATCATCTATTCAGAGCATGACAATACACAGTGTGGCATCTAGGGGGCATCTCCTACTGAGGGTGGTAGCAATTATTAATTCCCCATTGTCTTGTTTTAAAGTCCTGGATCGTTTTCATTGTTTTGTTGGGTTGGGATTTGCTCAGTTTTGTTTGATTTTGTTATATCTGATGGCAAGAGCAGCTATTTCAAAGACAGCAAGATATATTATGGTAGACAATTTGGATTTACTATTGTCTTGTTTTGAAGTCCTTTATTACATTCACTATTTTGTTTGTGTTGGCTCTACTCTGTTCTGTCCTGTTTGATTTTCATTATGTGTGAGGCATCTGCAGCTATTTTGAGGACAACAAGAGGCATTATAGTAACTATTATTGATTTCATATGTTTTGAAGTCCTGTGTCACTTACATTGGTTTGTTCTGATTGGTTTTATTCTGTTTTATTTTCCTTGGCTTTATCCTCTTTGAAATAAAAAAAAAAGTTCAGTTTGCCAGAATTCTTGTGAAGACAGCCCAGAATCATGTAAAGCATCACATCACTTTCCTCTGTCTTTAACATCTTAGATTAGCATGTCATTTTGTCATGATTACTGCTCTAACACTGCTTCATTGTAATTAACTTAAAGTCCATGCTTCATTTAGATTTCTTGTTTTCCAATGTCTCTTTTCTGTTCCAGGATCCCATCCAGGATATAGCATTACATTTAGTCATCCTGTCTCCTTAACCTCCTCTTGAAATTCTCCTTTTGATGACATTGAGTCTTCTGAGAATTATAGGTTAGATATTTTGTACAATGTCCATCAGTTGGGATTTGTTGTGATTAAATCTGGATTATTGGTCTTAGGGAGGAAAATCACAGAGGTATTTTATCACATTGTATCAAGTGTACAAACTGTCAATATGATTTATCACTGTTCATGTTGACTTTGATAACACAGCACTGTAAATTCAATATTTTCTCCCTTCCTATATTTTAATCTTTTGCAGGAAGTCTTCTGTTGTGCAGCCCACACCAGAAGAGTGGAAAATTATGCTTTGCCTCCTTGAATATGAAGTATTACATAAATTATTTGGAATTGTTTTCAGGGTGATTTTTAAAAATTTCTACCACCATTTATTATTTATTAAACAATTTATTTATACACATATGGATTCAAGGATATTTGTTTTATATTTTGGGTTGTGATTCAACACTTCTTTGTTGATTTTCTTGCTCAAATATTTCCATCTTTGATCATTAGGATCCCTTCCAGTTATCTCCTGTATCACTTTGACTTGCTCTCAATAAAGCATTACTTTTTAAAAAATTGCTTTCTCATTGGCTGGTGCAATAAAGTGGTCCAAAATCATTTTGTGTATTTCCTGTTCCTATTATATAGTCAAGAGTTTCCTTAAGAAACTTGAGTCATTTTATTTGACAAAGGATTATACAGAAAGCAAGATCTGAGTTCTACATTTTAGGTTGATCTTGTGTGTGTTTTTTTTTTCCCTCTCCCACTGAGAATTGAACCAGGGTCCTTACACTGAGTTATCCCCCCAGCATTTTATTTTTTTAACAGGATTTCTCTAATTGCCCAGGATGGCCTTGAACTTGAAATCCTCCTGCTTCAGACTCCTAAGTAGCTGAGATTACAGAAATGTATCACTGTGCCTACATCTGCCCTTTTATAAAAGACAGGTTTCAACGTTTCTTTGTGAACATACTTTTTTGTTTTTCTCCCATCTCTCTGATTGCTCCTTTTTAAACCTCTTTTGGATAGTCAACTTTCTCCTTCATTCTCTGATGATTGGTTTTATTCCTGATGGTTTGCCTAAGATATGCTTTCTTGCCAATCTCTTCCTAAATCATTTCTCTTAACCTTCTAAATGTTCCTTGTTTCTGTTTAATGAATTTTATATGTTATAGAAAGAACTGGGGTTTCTCATGTTATATAGAATAAAGATCAAGACAGAACACACTGTTTCAGATCCATAAGACTTTTCATAACTTAGATCTGACCAAGCAAGCCTGATCCTTTGCTGCTTTCCTCCTCGTACTTCATACTCCAACTTCTTTTAATTCCTTGAAAAGAGTTACTGGTTCACTCTTATATCAACACTTTGCACTTTTCACATCTCTTGTGAACACACTTCCTTTCTCATCTTCTTTCTTTTTAAGAGTAAAATTGGAAACATCAGCAGAAAGCCTTCCTTACAGCTAAATTAGATGATGTGAAATGTGTCCTCCAATCAACCTCTTCCTATCATGGAGAACAACCTTTTTTATGAGGTTTTCAGGGAACTGTTATTATTTGAATATGGTTTGAGTGTGTTCCCAAAGGTTCTTCTGCGAAAAGACCTGTCTCAATCTTGAAAAGTAGTGCAATTTTTAAGACTAGAGTGCAGTGGAAGGTGATAGATTCTGCTAGCCTGGGGCTTAGCTATCTGTAACATGACATCCCCCCAACTTGGTACTGGACCCAGAGAAACAACTTAGCTCTCCAAGAGTAAGCTCCATGTTTTCCTTCTCATTCCAGAGATAAACCTTCCACTCCTTTTTGTGCATGTACCGAGCCCTCTGCAATCCCAAGACTCCACAACCCCCCAAGCCTCCACCCCCAACCCCCAGTAAATCTTTCTGTCTCCTGCTTTACACAGACAGGTGCTCCTTCAAATCAGCTGTTAATATGTCACTTTGCCCATCTCCCAAACTCCTCCCCCAGCCAAAGTTGATAAAGGTAACTATACTCCTTTGTTCTTCTTGAGAGCTTCTACACCCCACAGCCCTAAAGCTCTCCCATGCTCTCCACATTAAAGGCCTCCTCCTTATCCCTCTCGCTCTCATTTTCTCTGCACCACTTCAGATTGAGTGACCTTAAAATAGTCCATCAGAAGGCAACTAGGTTTTTGGGAGGACAACCCTTGGAGGAGACTAATGTAGTTCCGTAGGAACTCCAGTCATTTCTCATGAGAATGAGACGCACATGCCTGGCCATTGAATTACTCTTGCTTCCTGTCTTGCCCCGTCACTGTTTTGCCCCACTCACAAACCTTCTCACCGTGATACCACCCACCATGTTGTGATGCAGCTGAAAGTCTCTGACCACAAGCGGAACCAGTGAAGTTGCCCAGTTTTGGATTTTCGGCTTTCAAAACTGTGAATTTAATAAATCTCTTTATATCACCTAGTCTCAGAAATTATATTACAGAAACAGAAAGTGGACTAATGCAGTTATTGCTCAGGTTATCACCTCAATTCCATTGTTTGCTGACATTTTCATGATATATACATTCTAGCATGGTGACCAACTGATAATAATTGAAGTTAAATGAAAAAAGTTAGATAACAAAAGAGATATAACTATGGATATAATTAAAGGATTTCATATAATCAGAAACAGTTTATTAGATAATGTGGAAATTTAGAAAAAATATCAACAGAATGCTTGCTTTCAAAATGAATTGAGGTTGTACCATCTACACATAGGATCTGACTACCTCCACATATAGATAGACAATGGGTTTGTAAGGGTTACTAAAGGACAGAAATGACTTTGGGTTGGTGCAGTAGGGAGTGGTTTCAGCAAAGAAGTGCCTTAACCTACATCTTGAATGATGACTTAAGGTTTGAGAAGGAAAATCAGGGTGAGTGAGAGGAAAGAGGTGCAAGTTTTAGGGATCAGGGTGGGTCTCTAATTCAATAAGAAGATGAATATATCAGTAGGAGAGAATCTGAGCCAGGGAACTATTTCTTTTTTACTGTATCTTTTAATCTCACACATGCCTTGAGTCCCCTAAGAAATTCTATAACACAGCAGCTTGAATGTTATTTCCACATTTATAAATATGTCTTTAATAAATGTTATTTTTCTTTATTTTCTTTCTTCATTAGTGGTGTAAGTCAGAATTGCTGTCCTTTAAGAATAGTAATTTATCTTTAATATAAAAAGGCTGATATATACAACCTAGATCTTACTGTTAATGCTTGTTATCAAAATGTCACATGAGACTACTTATGCACTGCTTTTTACAGGTTGCTTAATCTTTGTTCTAATTAGGTAATATTTTATGACAACAATATTTAGGTTTGCTCTCAACATAATGAGAAGGAGGGAAGGTATTTTCTTTGGGTGTTTGTCCTTAACCTACTTTTGAGAATTTTGCTTTTCTTAGATGTATTGATTGTTTACCTTAAGTGTCTGTGATGGATTTGATTTCAACCCTCCTGGGAGGGGTGACTGTTCAGTCCAGTCCATGTAAAATTATAAATGACTCTATAGAATGCCCTGGCCTAAACTTGAGTGTAACCAACTCAGGATTTTCTTGCTATGCATCAGTTAACAATATTGACACCACACAAAAGGCTTTTCTATTAAGACTATTCATTTATGGTGCTATCTTTGCTTTAAATGACTGAAGCATTACTAGTGCAAATGTGTCTATTTTGACATGTTCCATAATATGTATAAAAGAATTTTTATATATCGGTATTGTGGCAGAGAAGAAATAAATGTCTGAGTATATTTATTCTTCATGTTGAGAGATAGAAAAAAGAAATGTTCAATAAGATATCATCATACTCGAGAACAGAATGTGCTCACTCTTTCTGGAATAAAAAAGAAAATTTTATATCAAGTTTTTATATTAACCTATTTCAAGACATTTTAAAATATGCACCTATTTGCCTATTATATTATTATGTAATATAATACAGCAATTTTAATATCTATATATGTGGTTTAAATTGTACAAATGGTACTTAATTATATGAAACAGTTAAAAATCCAAAGAGCAATAATTTTAAAAAAAATTTGTATCTTGCCACAAACATAGGAACACAAGTAATAGTTATGTTAATTTCAAGTCTTTTTTTCTTTTTTTTTCTTTTAAAGAGTATATAACAGTATAAAAACAATCAAAGCAAACCAGTGTAAAAGACACAGGACTTTAAAACATTATGAGATCAACAGTAGTTACCATAATGCCCTTGATGTCTTCAAAATAGCCACAGATAACTTTGGACATAGCATAAATCAAACACAACAGAATAGAATAGAAACAACAAAAACAAAACAATGAATGTGATAAAGGACTTCAAAACAAGCCAATAGTAGATCCAAAATTGCTACCAGAATGTATCTTGCTATCCTTGAAAGACTTCTCCTCACATGGGATTTAACAAAATCAAACAGAACAAAAGAGAAAAAACCCCAACCCAACAAAACAATGAAAATGACATAAGACCTCAAAACAAGACCATAGGGAATCAACAACGGTTGCAACCCTCAGAAGGAGAGCCCCCTAGATGACACATTGCTTAGCAATGTCCTCTGAACCTATGATCAGACCATTGATCTTTGACCTGCAATGTTAATGAAATACCAAAACACCACAGGCATCCAATTGCATTTCACCTCAATAGCTATTATCGTAGCCTGTGTTTCTCCAGATAAGCCAATCGCTTTGGGGAAGGAGGGATGGTACTTCTTGTATGCCAGCCCTCATGCCAGAAGGTCTCCTGCTGGAGGCCCGCTCACTGCGCCAGTTCCCAGACTGGGCTTGTTTGGTGTTGCAGCTATTGTTCTCTCTAACCCTAGTCCATGAATGGCTCTCACTCAGAGGGAGAGGGTTAGATCTAGTCGTTCCCAGTCTGCTGGAGGTCCGCACGTGGCCCTGATTCCCAGACTGGGCTTGTTTAGTGTTGCAGCTATTGTTCTCTCTAACCCTAGTCCATGAATGGCTCTCACTCAGAGGGAGAGGGTTAGATCTAGTTGTTCCCAGTCTGCTGGAGGTCCGCACGTGGCCCTGATTCCCAGACTGGGCTTGTTTAGTGTTGTGGTCATTGTTCTCTTTAACCCCTGGTCCACGAATGGCCTCAAGTCATTTTTTCTGTTCTACCAATTTTTTAACCCATTTTTTTCTTAAAAATCAGTGGGAATTGAATTAGGCCCACTTTTGTTTTATTCTGGCAAATAACTTTTCTTCATTTTGTTCATGGCCTGGGACATTGTAGGGGATTGTGTCTAAAGGTGATAGACAAATTAATTTAGCAGAGGAAATTTCAAGGCAATACAGCATTCACCCTGTGACATGGATATTGCCAGCTGTTTTTGGCTACATTTGCAATGAGAAACAGGAGTGAAGAGCAGAGGAGAAAGATTTGAAAATCTTGCAGATTTTCCAGAACAGGAGAAGGTTAAAATTACATTCAAGGAGAGTGTGACCAGTGACATTATGAAGATGCCAAGGACCAGGAGTATAACTCTGTGGTGCTCCCACACAATGGCAATTACTTTTCAACAAGACATTACAAAAAGTTTCTGAGGGCATCTCAGGGATTAAAAAGACTGCA